>NW_017552322.1:1434644-1520824 GCF_001854935.1 Bemisia tabaci | reverse complement strand
GGGGGGTGAGGAATGGAGGATCCCGTTTTTCTGGGGGGGGGCACGAGATTTCTGGGGGGCCAGGCCCCCCCAGGACCCCTCTAGCAACGCCCATGCTGCAAAGGAGGCATTAATTTCGGAATGAATTCGCTCAACATCTACCACGGGAAGGGTAAACTTATCTCGATGGCTAAAGCACGAGACTACAATCATATGTACGTTTGCGACGTTGTAGACTTCTATTCATACCTTACTTTTTCCTTAGAGAACTAGTCAACGTAGTTTCTTGAAAACTATTTTGGTTTTTCTTCTCCAATGTAAGTAAAATATTCTGTATTTTCAAGCTATGAAATTGACTTGTTCCTCATCGGAGTAAGAAACTAACGGCGGAGATTTTGAAACACCGCAATGGAAGTGGTCTAGCACTTCGGCCACCGATCTGCTTCCCGCCTTTTTCTGTCTGTCAAGGACAGCGCAGCGACTCGCGCTTATCTCGGTTCTCGACGATTCAACCGAGCCGAAGCTGGTGGACGCTCCGGCGACGCACAGTGGGGTGAATCTGGCAAAACCGGGCATGGGGTGTTCGCTAGTTTCGTGCAATTTGTGCGGTAGAACGTGTTCTCTACCGTGCTAAGGAAGAGCGCCGTATTAACATTTGAAAGTTGCCAAATTTCCACCGATAAAATGTTTATTTTCGAAGGAAGTTATGAATATTCTTCCTTTAAATTTACAGAGTCTTTAGGTGAAATTGCGAGCAAAATTATCTGAAAAATTGAAAGGAATATATTTAAAACTTTACCAGGAAATTCGCGTTTTATCATGGGAATTTTGGCAACGCCTGAAGGCTCATACGGCGTTCTTCCTTAGCACGGTAGTTCTCAAGTCTGCCGTGTTACGGATGAGAGTTGTGAGCAGTAGCAATTTTGCAAGTTGGTAACTCTGTTTTTCCTCTATTTAAATCCATTGAAAATATCGATTTGAGGCGAGACGAGCTGCCTCACCAAGAATCGATTGTTTCACATACATTTAGATGGAGGAAAAACAGTGTTGCCAACTTCCAAGAGTCGCCACTGTTCGCAAGTGCATTTCTGCGGTGAGACACAGTTAGCACATGCCCTTATGTGCCTCGAGGTTCACACTAGACTGACTTTTTTTTTTTTTTTTCTGTCAAGAGAAATTATTTATTCGATAGATACACTAGACTGACTTGTGGCTCTCTTTCGTAACAAAGCAGAAGTATGATATGAATCTAGCATTGGTTTAATGTTTTATGTCAGATGGTTTTGCCCCCTAAACTCCTGAAGGTACCATTCCGTGTGAACTCAGTTCTCGCTCTACTTTCTGAGGTTGTTCTCCTTCGGGCCAATGGGACTACATTTGGACTGCATTTTGCAATATGGAACTGTAAAGTCTGGCTCTTCTGGATAAACACTTATGTGCATGGGGAAATGTACGTGCCGTACGTTGTTTTTAAACCGGGCTAGAAATTATAGTTCCAAATTGCAAAATGTAGTCCAGTTTACAATTGGGGACTACAATATCTGGCTCATCGGTAAAAATATTTATGTGCATAAGAAACTAATGTGACATATTTTGTTCCTAAACTGAGCCACAAATTTGATTTCCAAATTGAAAAATGTAGTCCAATACCAATGCTTGAATTTATTCTGCAATGCCAAGGAAAAACGCCGTATGAAGATTTGAGAGTTTCGAAAATTCCTCTGATAAAATGACTACTTTTGAAGGGAGTCATGAAGATCGTCTCTTGAAATTTTCAGATGACTTGCATCTAACCGCCAGTAAAATTCTTTAAAAAATTTGAAGAAAAATATTCACAATTTCCCTGAAAATTAATATTTTATCAAAGCAAATTTGGCAACGTTTGAAGGCTTACATGGCGTTTTTCCTCAGCACGGCAGTATTCTAGAATGTATGAAGGACATATTTCACCATTGAAAAATGTCCCATTCTAAGGATTGGGATGTCAAAGATAATTCTCTCAAAAATAAGGAAATATAATAAAAGTTTGAAAACTTTTGAAATATTCGCCGCATCTCGCCGTGAGAACATAAGTAAGGCGTGTTGAAATTATTCCTCGAAACTACGAGGACTTATATGCAGGAATTAGGCACATACCAAAGGAAGAGTGAAAAAATGGATTTTACGATGAAAATACTCTCAGACATACTTAGATGACTGAACATGTATACCCGACCAAATGATTTATATTTCTGAGTACCTTTCCTTTTCTCTCCGAGCTTTTTCCATTTTAACGAACATTTTTGAAAACCCCCAAAATTAATGCACTCGTGTCAACACACTTGACAAGAGTAAGGCCATAAAATAAAATAATGCAGTCTACGATCAAAATACCATCCGTAAGCGAAGTCACAACACGAGATCAGAGTTGCACGAGTGAAATGAAAAATATGATACATTGAAAAGTTCCGTGAAATATTTCATGAAGTTTCACAAAGTTGTGAATAATATGAAACATACCTTCAGGGGCTGAGTATGCAACACGCAGTAAACAACACCAAAAACCAAAAACCAGTCGCCTTTAATTTGATTTTGCATTTAATATGGAGGAATATTTTTCAATATTTTTCATATTTTTCCGAAATTTCATGAAAAATTTTACATGGAATTTCAAGATTTTATTTTTCATGAAAAATTGCAACCCTGCACGAGATGCCGACAAGAACAAGTAAAATCTATCTTGAGTAATTTTTCTTCTTACGCATTCCATCAAAAGTTTAGAATCCCCGAAATTATCATGTAGTTTTGTCAACGTAAAGACAAAAATAGGATCATACAAGAATTCCACGATTAAAAGACGATGGATGTGAGAAATTTCATCATGAAACGAAACGCCTACCGAACGAAAAGACAAAAACGAGTGAAAAAGCCGAATCAAGTTGAGGAGAAATGAGAATAAGCGATAACCGGGCATTTTCACTCCACTGTGCGACGCCGCAACAGCCCAGCAAGTTACAAACTGTTCGTGTGCCTCATCATACGCGGGCCAATCAGCAGTGAGCACTGGACGCTTTTGCACACCACCCCAAGTGACTAGCCGCTAGCGTCAGGCGTCACTTTCTTCGCAGTTTCGTTCCGGCCGCAGACGCGTTGGCTCATTACGCATTCTCTCGCACCGAATCCGAGTTCTTGATTGAGATGTTATATTCCTCTTGATTCTTGTGTTCTGTGTTTGATTAAATTGAACGCAGTATGTAATTAATCCATATTTCCATCGCGTTTCGTCGTTATTACGTGTTAATTTGCCCCGGTTTTCGGATTCATGTGAGTTGTGTCCGCGTCGTCGATGCACCAGTGACCGCGTTCGGGTAGTGATGATCGTGCCTTCGTGTTTCTTTGAAAACTTTCGGTTTCGATTCCGCAGTGTGTTTTCGAGTGTTGCCCTTATTGTGAAGACGATGTTGGATATCTGGTCAAAACGATGTTTGTTCTTGTACTTGCTTCTAGAAGGATTTGGTTTTGGGCCTGGATTCAGGTTTGATTTATTGCACGCATCCTCTATAGTATATTTTAGATTCTGCTCAAATTCGGTGTCGTTCATCGCTAAAATGTAACAGTACTACTCATTTTGTGTCTCACTTTCTTTGTCTTTCCCAACCTAGGTATCTGATTTTCGTTCCATCTCCCTCATATTGTGTATTCTTTTCACTCTTAGTTACCTTGTGAAGAGCAGGCACACAATAATTCGCTGTTGTATTGCTACCTATGCATTTTAAATCCAGGTATATCCTCACTCATAGTTGGACTGCATTTTGCAATTTGTAACTATATATTTTGGCTCTTCTGGAAAAACATGTATGTGCATAGGGAAACTAATGGCACATACTTTCGTTGTTTTTAAACCGGGCTAGAATCTATACTTCCAAATTGCAAAATGTAGTCCAGTTGTTATCCCGGTAAATTTGCAGTTAAACTGCAAATTTAATGTTATGGCTTTTATCCAGACTGGATGAGTGTCTCGTATGGGCCATGGTACACTGTACCTAATTACTGAGATAATCATTCCTAGAAGTTGACTTCAAACATAATTCAATGGTGCTGTGAAATAGTCTAAGTATCTCATCTAAGTTCTAAATACTAGCAGGCACCTCTTTTTCTCCCATCTGTATGAGCAGCTCAGTAGATCTCTGCTCAACCATCAAATCAGTTTGACGTTAGAGCATGGAAGCTTCTGTGAAAGCAAAAGCAATTTTCATTACATTTTTGAAAGTTTGAACTCCTCGGAACTATGCCATGTCAGCTTCCACCAGGGCAACTGAACATAGGTAGTGTCTGTTTCAGTCCCTTAGCATATAATCTACCCATCGGAAAAGTTTCCATTCATAGCTCAATTAGTTTTATTGCTGCTTAATTTTCCGCAGCGGCTGTTTTTCCTATTTGTAAGACCGGAGTCTCTATCAACCGATTCATTCACTCAATCCTTGGTGCTCGAGCCCCTTCTTCACATCATCCCTTACCTACTTTTATGGATTATTGGGAGTCAATGTGTTTTGTATGTTTCTTAATTTGAGGAAGTTTAAAGTAGATTTTCCAGGAAATTGTGCCTAAAATCCCAACTTCCCTTAAAGTATTATAGGACAAACGATTTTTTAGTCTCATGAGGTTTTTTCTTCACCCTTGAATGGCTCTAAGTTTGCCTTCTCTAAAATTAATGTTTGATAAAATTTGCCCTATCCAGAGCGATAATATCAGGAAAATTTACGATACCCCATATCGGATACATTCGGAGATTACTCGGAGAAAATTATCTTACATACATAGGCGTAGCTCTTAGGAATCTGAGTGGGTCTGCCCCCCCCCCCCTTCCTCTCAATTTCGAACCTGTGAACTACTTAGCACACAGCTTAAAGCTGGTGCATTTTCTTGCTTCATTGCTATGTATGTTAGGAGAGTGAAAACTGTTCGAGATAGTTTTTAAGGATCAATGGTAGAGTTAATCAGCATGTTTTTGCACTTGGCCTTTTGCAAGAGAGAAGCCGTAAAATGCATTCAAGAAAACTTAGTGTTACTAGATTTTCCGGGAAAGAGCTCCGGAATTTCTCCCTTACTGGGAGGACGTAAACACTCAGAATAGAAGAGGTCCAGGCTACCCCCAGTTTCTTTCAGCTACGCCTGTGTACTTTTCCCAGGAAGATTCCAAATATTTGAGACGAGTGAGACAAAGATGTCATGAAAATTGTCCTTCCAGAAGGTTAATTTCCAATTTTAGAGAGGCTATCAATACCCACTCGTCCTGAGAGAAAAACGCTCCCGTAAATCGTAGGTTCTGGGTAAATTTTTTTAAAACCAAATTCAAATAATTTCAGGGCATCAAGCTCAGAGATGTCGCTCCGAATCCGTTTTTGTTTTAATCCTTAACTAAACTTGGGTTGCTAGAGTAGACCTCAAATAAATGAAAAATCGCTTCTAAAAATTACATCATTCCATACCATAGGAGGAAACTTCACAGAATATTCACCATGTTTCCCCCGAATGCATCACTTGCTCCTTTCATTTCATTATCATTCATGAAGAAGTAGAGATCAGGTCCGAAATTCCGTGGTGAATTTTCGGTCAGGTGTTCGGAAAAAGTGGAAAGGGGATAAAAACAGGCGGGAAAAGGAAGAGGGGAAAACCAACGCAAGCCCACCCAGAGTCCGACTCGACCCGATCCCACCGGATGCTGAGTCTCGCAGACGAACAAATCTTTCTAGGAATTCTTTCGGGTTCGGCAGATTTCAGCCGGCAGACCCCACACTTTCGCTTCGAAGTCTTGTCTTTCGCTCGCCGTATGCCGATAATCATTGATTCCCCTCTCAGCCATCCATCCAGTCTCTTCTGAGTTACATAATCCAACCGAATCTTCAGATAAGGGACTTGTGCTCACTTTCAGGCCCCTTCCATTTTCTCCGTCCGGAGGCGACCACCCATGATAACATGAGTTGGTTGAAAATGTCTCCTGACTCTCCCTCCCCGCTTCCCACTCCTCCTGTTTCCTATTTTTATTCAACTGTGAAAAGTAATCATTCCGATTTTTAGGGGGTTCTCAGCGCTTAGGAAAACAAACAGTTTATCGGTCTACCAACTGATAATTTATTGTATTAATGTTTTTGCTGAAAGTGTGTTGATACCTACGACATTACGGTCGTAGCACGTACTGTAAATTGTTCTTTTAGTAAGTAGCCAGTGACAGTGTTCGAAACTCACATGCGCCAAACGGGCCCAAGAAATCGCATATGGCGCCTAAAAAAATGAAGGCTCTGTGCCAATGTGGCCCCTAGACCAATTGCCCCTCCCCACTCCAAAAAAAGGCCTAATTTTTCTGTCAGCTGATTTTTCGAAATTTTGACGCACGGCACCGGATTAAGCTCGCGAAAATCAATACTTTCTTCAATAGGCAGTCGCATGAAGAAAAAGAAAACAAAATTGTTGGAATTGAAAAAACCAAGAATTTTCAGTTTACTTAGCAAGTAAACGCATTTTCTATTATTCACAATTTCATTCTTAGAGTTCTTCTCTTCCTTAAGTTACTGCTACTAGTTCTGTAGCTAGAAAAATCTTGCGTCTAAATTATCACTAAATGCGCCCTGAGATGTAGGCAAAAAGTCAATTTGACTCCTCAAAATTCTTCAATGGCCCGTAAAAATCGAGCCTGATTAGCCATGTGGCTCCTGAAACTCAAAGGTGAGTTTCGAACATTGGCAGTGATATGGATTAAAATGAATTTTTTAACTCTCATTAAAGTAAATGTATTTGTTTAAGGTTGTCAAAGCTTTTCGGCCTTATCCATCGTTAGAACTCTACAGAGAAAAATAATGCAAATCATTTTTCTCTGTTAAGTCTTGACGATGGATAAGGCCGAAAAGCTTCAACAATCTTCCATAAATACATTTATTTTAATGTGAGTTAAAAACTTCACTTGATCTCACAGCACTAGCTACCTAATATAAAAACAATAATAATTTATGGATGTAGTTAGGGCATTTTTTACTTACTTTAAAAGTCTCTGAGCGTCACTTAACAATGCCGTAGGTATGTTAGGTACCTATTTGTAAATCAAATCTGATCAAGCAAAACTCATCTGATATGATCAGACACGTGGCAAGTTCTATTGGAATTTTATGGAGATATCATGGTGAAATAGGTCTGACAACCGTAAGCAGACGTTGATTCCATGTAATCCAAGATTATTTCAAATGCCTTTGTGGTGACTTAACTTCTTCGTTTTGTAGGACTCAATAGCTTTTCTCCTCTCCCTTATACGTAGCTCCTCTTTGTTCACACCCAATTCCACTATTTTCTCCCTGCAGGCAGATTAAATCATGAAATGAGTTCCTTCTTTTTGAAATTTTCACTTCCTCAGCCCCGTAAAATTCAGGGCACCCACACAGAGAGAAAAACTTCGCGCGTGGGACCTGAAGTTGAGGCCGAATGGATTTCTTAAGTTTTCGGATCGCGCATCCGAAAACTTGTAGTCCAGCTGCCGAATTTCGGGTCAAACATCTGAAGTACTCCGATGAGTATATGCTGAAGTGCTTCAGATGTTTGATATCCGATATCCGGCAGCTGAACTTCAATTTTTCGGATGCGTGATCCGAAAACTTCAAAGATTTAAATGACCTCAACTTCGGGTAGCACGCACGAAGTTTTTTTCTCTGTGTAGGTAGGTAACAAAATTCACCCTCAGTAGCCACCTTCAGTTTTTTCCCTTTCCCTAGGCAGTGAAATCAAATGTTAAAATAAATATTGCTTAATTTATTTATTTTATTAAATTGTGTTCGCGCTCTTTGCTTTATTCAATTTCTTTGAATCTATTTAATTTGTCTTATTTTATTGCATGTGTTTTATTTTATTTCACTTGTTTTATTTTATTTCAAAGTTCTTTGATCCTGTTAAATCTGCAGCCTGATCGTTGAAATTTTGTGTTTGTCGCGGGTGGACATGGATGACGTAGGTTAAATGGCGAATGGTGATTGGTCGGCTATGTCTTATCGCTGCTTTGTCGTGCTTTGTCGATTGAAATGGACGACAAACTGTTGGGAACTCAAGAGGTGCCTTAGGTTTGTCATCCATTCCAATCGACAAAGCACGAAAAAGAAGCGATGTGACGTAGCCGACCAATCACGCTTCGCCATTTTACCTATGCCATCCATGTACACCCGACAAACACAAAATTCCCAGAATCAGGCAGCTTCTTTTGTTGGGGGAAAAAAAAAAAAAAATTTGGCTGCTGGAGTGAGTGAATGATTATATCTCCTGTTGTCGTAGAGGGGAGGAGGGAGGCATGTGCTGGTGTAGGAGGGAAGCATGTGCAGGTGTAGAAGGGAGGCATGTGCAGGTGTAGGAGGTGGGGATGTGTTGGTCGGGTCGGGTAGGGGGGGGGATGTGTAGGTGGGGGCAGTGGGCATGTGTATAGGACTAGTGTAGGTGTTGGAAGGGGGAATGTGTAGGTCGGGTAGGGGGAGGGGGGCAGGTTCAGGTGGAGGAAAGGGGGATGTGTAGGTGGAGGAGAGGGCTTGTGTAGGTGGAGGAAGGAGGGATATGTAGATGGTAGAAGGGGATGTGTAGGTGCAGGAAGGAGGGATGTGTAGGTGGGGTAAGGAGGAGGAGGGTATGTGTAGCTGAGGGTAGGGGGCATGTGCAGGTGTAGGAAGGGGGCTGTGTAGGACTATAGGTGGGGTAGGGGAGGAGGGCATTTGTAGGTGGGGTGGGGGAGGGGGGATGTGTAGGTAGGGAACTGGGACTGTTGGTGCGGTCACATGGTTTGTTCGATGGTCGGACGGGCAGTCGGTCTAGCAGTCTGTTGGTGGTTCTTTCTTCGGAAAAATCCTCCGAGAGATCGTTCGATCGACTGTCCATCTGATTGCCGGACAAACCGTGAGACCCCACCTTTACATTTAGGCTCTCGTTACACCATCAAGTTACGATGGAACTACCATCTTTGTGGGGTCAGCGATGACTTCATGTGGATGGAAGTGTATTCGCAACTTGCTGCCGTAACGAGAGCTCTGGGGCCATTTTGTTTTCAGTTTGCTCATCCACCCTGGCCGTCCTGCTGGCCGGAGTGCACCGTCTGCGGAATCATCTCCCGCCGATCCCTGGCCTGCGGTTGTCGCGCTGTGCGCCGTGACCGTGATTTGCACGTCGCGGCATAAAGGCTCCGGTTCCGTCGCTGGACCCGGGTCCTGCAATGGAACTAGAGCTGAACGGAACTTTTTCGGGGCCGATGACACACCTCTCACCCTTTATTAAGGCACCATTTTCTAAAGTGGCGTGGCGTGAATTGCGATGTATCGATTGTCATGCCATTTAAACCTATGGTAAAGAATCGATTATTAAGGTGTTCGCCGCGAACACCCTGTTTATCGATCCTTTTTCATAGGTTTAAATGGCAGCTCAATCGATGTATCGCAAAGCCAGCCACGCCACTGATTTTCTAGTTCTCGGTAATTCCCGAGAACTCTATTTCTATGCAATTCCTGCATCCGACTTGCGTGCCGCGATCGGAAAATTTCGGTGCGCCCTTGAGAAAAAAAGAGACGACTCACTTGCGTCTCACTGTACAATTGAATTTTGACTTATTTGTATTAAATTGCAATACTCGTATTTTCTAGTGCCCAAACCAATTTATTACTTAAGCAGAATAAGGAAATTCTCACCGAGGAGCTTTTCAATTTAAGACAATTGAATATGTACGTTAAGCTACATGGTTAACAGAAAGTTCCCCCATTCAGCTTTGCTTGTTGTTAAGAAAGAAATATGTAAGAACCGAATTGTCCCCTCTGTTCTGACCTTGAAAAATGAATCGGAAAAGACTAGAGAGCAAAGTTATATATCTCCACTTCGTCATCGATTAATATCTTCACCAGGATTTGGTGCGGAAAAGGAGACCGTTGAAAGGAATCCACAACTTAGTAAAGAATAGTATAAATACATTCTAAAAATTGAATATTGATCGCGATTGCTAGGTATGAGTTCAGCTCCCTTTGCCTAGAAGTAATTCCTTGAAAATAAAAACAGTTGACTTATTGTGAGGCTGAGCTTTTACAAGATAAGAGATGCTCACGATAAACCAGAGTAAACCCCCAGTGTGACGTTTCCGGTTCTCGGCCGCTCTAGCGGGAGACCTACATGAAGCTCTGTCTTTATCGAAATTGACCGCGGCACGCAAGTCGGATGCAGCCCTCGATAAACTACTACTACTTCTACTACTACTTCTGCTACTACTTCTTTACTTATTTGAAGTTGCGAATTTTGCGTGTCATTAGATATCATTACTTCAAGAGAAGTAGTCCAAAATGAATAGATGTACACTGAACAGAAAATAAAACCGTAAGCGTGTGTAAAAGCAGGACTTTTCTCCTATCAATGCTACTTCACTCTTTGAGGGCCGNGGGGGGGGGGGGGGGGGGGGGGAGCAAACGGGACCTAAGTCCCAGGGTCCGAGTTCATCGGGGTCGAAGTGGCTCAAAAAGTTTGAGGTACTTCCCAAAGGAATTTGTTAATCCGTCTTGAGACCTGACGAGTTAGCTCAATTTTTGCGTTTTATCAAAGTAGTTTAGGGGCCTCTCTCGCAGTATTACGGACTCTTCCGGTTCATCTCTTTTCTTAAATTTTGTCAAAAATGCTTGGCAATGAAAGATATTCAAAAGGCTTGAAATTTGCATCGAGCAAGCTCGAAATTGCATCATCAGTATCTTCAATCCTCCCCTATCCAACCCCTAAGAGGCCCTTCACTTTAATTTCTTCCGGCGCCCATATTGTGTTTGGACGGTCCCGCTTTTATCACTTTCTCTTACTACTTTTCTTTTATCGAAACTTGCGCACACCAAACTCGCGGGATATTTGGCTCACGAGTAGTCGGAAATGAATGAGGTACAACAGCAGAGCTACAATAATTTCTGATTTTGCATAATCTTTTCAGTTGACCGCGACCTTCTTCTTGAGATCCATTGTCCCGAACCCCAGCTCAACTTAATTTTTTTGTTCCGCCACTTTTCTCGGCCCTATTAACATGCAGTTGATATTTTTTTTTTATTCTTGTACTGTTCACGGAAAAATGATCTCTGAACTACTTTTTATTAGCAAATATCAAACGCTCTAGTTAGGAGGACTATATATTTAAGGATGATTTTTTGGTCAATCTAATTTTTGTAAATTTAACAGCGCAGTAGAAAAATTTACACGAACTCATTGTTAGAATCAAATTACTTGCACATAAAGGTGACATATTTCCAATTGTTATGCGGAATCCTCAAGGCAAAGCGGTTCCAAATGTTCCGTAAAAGTGAACTTAATAAATTAATCAGTTAAAGTCCTGTTAAAATTGATTTGAGAGATCATAGCTTACTTGAAACTTTTCCCCGATAATTTTGAGTGTATTGTAGCAAAGACTAAAAACATTTTGAGTAAGGAATCATTGTAGCACACCAATATGCGACCTGATGCTTAATGGACGTCTATACCCCGGATTTGAATACGAGTCTAAAAAGGCTAAAAGTTGAATACCGATAGGTTTTAAATTATTCAACTAAAACATCGTGGAGCTCACAAATTTTCAGCATTGCTAACGGAATTTTTATTTGAAAAATAGGATTTGAGTGGAGTGAAACCCGAGTTCATGCAATGCATCATATTATAATAGCATCCTTCTCCAACGAATGGCAGAGCCTGTTTTTCATTTCAGTTTTTTCCATCATTAGAACAATTTCTGCGTGAGTCAAGTAAAAGGAAACCGATATCCATTCGCATTTTTGACTGCAATAACATATCATTCAAGGTTGTCTATAGGATAGAGATCGGACCGTTTCATCTTGTTGAGAAAAAGAGGAGAGAAGGGTTCTTATCTTCGGTTACCTAGGTGCTTCTGCTTTCGATTCGTTTTCGTAGTTACATCGTCGTACTTACGTCATGATATGGGATGGGTTCGATATGGTTTGAAGTATAAAAATTGTTAAAAGGACTTACTCCATCATTTTATCAAGAAGACTTTAAGTTACCAAGGTAGCGAATTCACCATATTACCCGTAGGTATTTCAGTCCTCGACATTTTCTGGTGATTTTTCTATTTGCTAGCTGTCATCAGTTTCAGCTCCTTTAAACTTTAGGTCACCACGTACCACGTGTTAGTGTTAGGTATCTGGTAATCGCCGGCAATTTGCAAGAGAGATCCATGTTCCATTTCGACGGATCGCAAGGCTTTATCGGTTATTGTCTCTAGAGGCACGATCGCGGCTTTAGAGCGCCTTCATTTGACGGTGATACACTAAGCTTCGTCAAGCAGTTAGTTTAGTTGCCTATCCAACCTATCCTGCCAAGGTCACAGATTTCTCAGCACGCTGACTGGGGTTTATTATTTGCAACCATCATGTTCTGACGGACGATGGATAATAGTCTATTTCCATTGGTTTTAAGAGTCAAAATTATCACTCGCCTCTTGTTTCTGCTTTATTTAATGTCATGCGTTTCCTGTTATCACCAGTAGCTCGCGAAATTGCCGGCGATCGATAATGCATGCGACTTTAATTTTCCCACGCTACTATGAAAGCTTTCGTGCCTTTAGTGTTGGTGTTTTTTTCGAAAGTTATGCTATGTGAAGCAAGAATTGTATCTCTAACTTCTCTCGCTGTAGTTCCCTCAAGGTCAAATTAGCAATTTTACGTCCTCAATTCCAAAAAATCGCATCATGAAACCCTGAAATTCGCGAAGCTCTTTTGTGTTCGGCAAGCACATTAGTGTAGGTAGGATCAATTTAAAATTAAAAAAGCTAAACTTTCCGCGTCGAATTCTTCTAGGAAAGCCATCCTTAATTTTGGATCAGGTTTTCAAGTCTACGAATCTAAGTAAATATAGATCGGTTATCGATGCGGCAAGTTTTGTGTTTTTTTTTGTTGATGCTCTTATTTTAAATCTGAAAGATTTTGAAACCAAAAAATTCACCCCCCCCCTTCTTTCTCATTCTCTTGATGAGTTTCTATTTTTCAGAAAGTATGGTTGCTCCAATGTCTGTTAGGATCCACTCGGTGCCAGTAGATATCTTTCATAAAATTGACGCCTCACCGTTAAAAGTTTTGTCTTAGTAGCCTCCTGTTTTCTCACAGATTCTGCAAGATTTTATTTTTAGTTGCTTCCATCAAAATGTGTCTTACAATTATTACTACTGGGTAAAATATCAGAATCTTGTCCAAATCAATGCCAAAATTCTAGAAAAACTCAAGGAAAAATGAGTAGCTGCTCCGTATTCAACATTGATACAATTATTAAAGTACACATTTTGGTTGGAAAAATCTGGACGTCTGAAAATAATTTTAAATTTAGGTCAAGTTTTTTTCCCTTTTTTTTCTAACGATGTACCTATTTAATAATTCATATTATAATATAATGAATGACATTACGGTTTTGAAGCCTGTTAATTTTGACTTAAAAGTTCTGTATTTTTATTCCAACGTGGCAGGCCTAACAGTGATTCTTGATTTAGACGCCTAATCTTCTTTGCTAAGTTTTCACTTAGTGAATATTGCTTACTTCAGCTGTACTTACACTCAAACGCAGTTGTTGAAATATCGAAGAGAATTTACAGGAGATACAGCAGGGAAGTAAGCAAATTGAAACGTTTAAACATCTTTCGTATGGTGATGATGAATTTCTCTTAACAGTGACATTACTGAAACTAAATGTGTATATAATTTTAATATGCGTGTAGTGATAGGAATGTTTGATTTGAATTGCATTATCTGTGAAATCTTGCCAAAAAAACAGTTTCCTCTACTCGGAAATGAGTGCTTTAATGTTGCACCTTTAGTTTAGTACTGCATTGTTTTATTCACTTGTTTTCGCACTCAGGACGAAGGTTTGATAATTGAACATTCTACACTGGAAAAAAAAAACACATTGGATCTAGAGTCCAGACTCTTGAATACATTGACAAGAAAAAATACTCTTAATTCAATCAGATTTATGCTTAAATCAAAGGGAAATCCGCTCAAATTAAACGGCTTGGTTCTTGATTTAAGCAAAAATCCGATTGAATCAAGAGGATTTTTTCTTGTCGATGTTCTTAAGAGTCTGGACGCTAGATCCAATGTGTTTTTTTCCCAGTGTAATCTTAAGTTAATTTTTCCTGTCCGCAGTGTTTAAGGGGTTATTCCATGCAGTTTTAATCAAATTTTATGTATATTTGTTCGACCATAGCTTAATTTAGTTTTCTTTTTTCTGGTTAAAAATTAAATTTTTCCAGCATTTTGGTGAACTTAGTTGCAACATGGCACAGCAAATTAAAATTTTATCATTTATTAAGACAAAATGTATGAAAGTATGTTTTCGAGTCCAGATGGAGCTAGGGACATGGATTCTTCTTAATATGAGTGAAATTGCTTCCTGTAGTATTCGAAAAAGAGAATCTTTGGATCATTCGTAAAATAACCACAGGTTTCTAGCTTAAAAAGAGCTCGAGATCCTTCTATCAAGAATTTGAAAGAAAATTCAAGATTGACTAAGGAAGAAAATGTAGGCCTGATTCTTGATGATCAGTACCGACGTATTTTTTATGGGACCTCTAATCACGATAAGAAAAACTGGTAATAATGGCATTGTCCTTGAAAGCATCTCTATATACATTCAGCAAAAATATCAAGTAAGGAAAAGAGTAAAAAAAATAGTCATATTAGTATCAAATTTATTGTAGCTCAAATTGAGTACCCCCTTAGTACAAATTGCCAAACCGTCAGGGGCTGTCGACGGATATCCATTGCGTTTCGAGCGAATCACTGATATCACTGTGAAGAGTTAATTTCTTAGAAACTGAGGTGCCTAGATATTTGAAGTAGTTAAAAAGCCTGGACGCACCCTTTGACTGACATAGATCATCATTCTAATAGGAATTCAAATAGACGTAATATGTTTTAATTATTAGGAGCCATTATCTCTAGATCATTCATGAATGTCCTTTATATAGAAAGGGGAACCAACAACACTTTTGTTATTCTTGTGCCAAAATTAGCAATTCCTTTTTGCAAAACTAATTCCAATTTTTGTGCCGCTCGTGGCTTTGAAGTGTATAAATGCCTATTGCTGGCAGGGGCTGTCTGCAGCTTTATTATTCTGCCGTGTTAAGGAAAAACTCCGTATGAGCCCTTGTACGCCCCCACATTTCCTCCGATCAAATACCACTGTTCAAGGAAACAAGTGGATTTTTCCCCCAAAATTCATCAGGCAATTTCATTCGCACTTTAATTCTCTGAATTTGAACATATCAAAGATTTGATTCGATGTATCTCCTTAAGAATTAATGTTTAAGAAGCGAAGATTTGTCGAACTCCGGGTATCCAATACGGCGTTTTCCATTATCACGGCAGGCTTAAACTGGTACATGAATAAGTACTGATCTTTTTGCGGTCTGCGGGTTTCATGCCAATCATCCATATCGTCACAACTTAGCCCTTTTTCTCGTCTCTTCACGTGCATCTGCGGGAGTTTCAACTGGATTTCGTTTCGACTGGATTTCGTTTCAACCAAACCCTGAGTTTTCATTCAAGCGGAGCAACTGTATTTAAATCTTACGGCGTTTTCGTGTTCTGTCCGGAGCCATTTTTGAAGTGTGTAAACGATGTTGCAGGCGCCCCAAATGGTCCATGCTGACCTGACTGCGTTGGTGTTGTGCGCAACTATTCATAATCACGGCATCAGGTCGACATTCGGAGACGAGTTCCTGACTTCATCTCGAGAATATTTCTGTCTCAACAAAATCGCTGATCATGCATCTCCCGAGGCATTCGAAGTCTGAAGCTCAGTTGTTATCTCTGATACTGTGTTGCAGCACTCGATATTCGCTGAGCCATCCGCAACGCCGAGATCTCGTTTTTAGCGCCAGATTTATGTTTTTGATTTGGAAGCGTTTTGTTTTTTCTTCCCTCGTCGATAGAGGCAACGTCCCTGACAGGACATCTTGGAATACGGTCGGCGTTACCGTGCGTTTGTCAAATAAAAAACTGAAGTACACATTATTTCTCAACTTGGTGTTCTGAAGAATGCGACTCCGAATTTTTATCCGAAGAACTCTCTGCCCGAGGTTTCAACCGTCTTTCCTAACATGGACTACAGTAGCGACTAGAGACGCACGCGCCGTTGATCAAATCAACACTGTGCGATGAAATGAAATCACCGCTTTTTTCCCCTGAAAATGAACATACGTCGCTGACTTCGTTGAAAAATTTTACTGACGCCACAATTTCATCGTTTGGAGAAAACACTCCTCGCACCCACAATCGCACGTCAATGTATCATGGAAGTTGTTTTATTTTTCTCTCTTGACGATTTCTAGAAGTGATGAACTTTTGGAAAAGAACCTCCAGACCAGCCTCTCCCCGTTGACAGGCATGCTGGTCCCTTAATTGAAGCAGCCTCTCCCTGTCAACAGGCATGCTGGTCCCTGGATCAAAGTAGCTTCTCCCAGTTTTTTTCTTCCCAGGAACAAGTAAGCGGACTGTGAAGAGCCTTGAACATGGCCCCATTTATGGACTACAGCGACGGCAGGTGACGCGCAGAACTTTCATCAAATCAGCACAGTGCGATGAATTGAAACTTATTGAATGCCGAATTTTTGCTCAACTTGTGGAAAAGCTGCGCCTGACTAGCCTCTCCCTGTCGACAGGCATGCTGGTCCCTTAATTGAAGCAGCCTCTCCCTGTCAACAGGCATGCTGGTCCCCTAATTGAAGCAGCCTCTTCCTGTTGAAAGGCAAGCTGATTAAAAATTGTGGCCTCTTCTTGTCGTTAACAGGCAAACCAAGTGTTACGGCCGCTATTTTTTTCTTCCAAGGATAAATGAGCTTACTGCGAAGAGCCTTAAACATGACCCCAACATGGACTACAGCGACGTCAGGTGACGCACGGACCGTTGATCAAACCAACACAGTGCGATGCATTGATATCACGTTGAATGCCCATTTTTTTCTGACAAGGAACATCAACTCGCTGACTTCTGTCAAAAATCTCAGTGATGCCACAACTTAATCACTTGGAGGAAGTGCCCACCCACCAACACTCATCGACGCACATGGTCCTGTTAATTCGTCATACGAGCAAGGCTGGCGTTCACAGCCGTGAACTAGATGCCATTCACCTAGAATATATTTGCTGTTTGAAACCCTGAATAGAATGTAGAATAGCAAGGAGGGTTCACTCAACCAACCACATTTTCCATGTGGCGAATACAGCCAAAAGAACTATATCACAAATTTGCCACAATATAGAGTGTAGCACATCATCTGTATTCCTTTGGAGAGGAAAGTCCAGGAACTCGCAGACGGAATCGGCAGCTGGAGTGGAGCCTTTTGCAGCCCGTAAAGACTAATTTTTGTCAAAAGCAGCTCTCCTCAATGATGATTCAGGTATTCGCAACCAGGACTGTGACTTTTCTCAAACAAATAGCAACGATGGATCAAGACAAACACCCGAGTAGCACACTGAAGATGGTAGAAGAGGACTTGGACGATCAGTGGTTTGGATGAAACGGCGTGGAACCCTAGAAGCGGATTTTTTCCCTTAAAAAAATTGAAAACATAAGAATTGAAGACAAAAACTTGTGAAAGTCTTCTAATACCTAAGAAATAATGAATGAAAAAAAAATGAAAGAAAGAAAGTTTAAAAAAAATTAGTTAAAAATCAAATGAACAAAGAAAAAAAATGAAAAAAAAAAAATCGAAAAGAAAAATGAAAAAAAAAAAATGAAAAAAAATGAAAAACATGAAAAAACGAGATGTAAGAAAGAAAATGATGAAATGAAAAAATCAATTTAAAAAAAAAAAAAAAAAAAAAAAAAAAAAAAAAAAAAAATTAAAGAAGTGTAAGATCTAGTTATTATGTTGTATGTTACAGGTTTATCTGTTTGTAATGAAGTATGTAGCATAGAACCGGAAAACCGTTCATTCAGATACGCAGATTCAGTGTTAACCCTAGGAGAATATATAACCCCAAAATCACTCAATACGTTCTGAGGTTTAAGACTGTCACTCACAACAACGTCTTGACTGATAAGAGTCTTAGTAACCGACCTATGAGACTTTTACATGGTCTCAAGTAAAAAACAACGTCACATTCATCCTCTTCAAAATCGTACGTAGAAAACGATTCACAACGCAGTAGGAAGTTCGGATATCAATTCCTGAACGAGATGAACCAGTCTTTTTCTCACAGATCCAATGAAAGTTTGATTATACATGAGGCGTTTTTTTTTATTTTTGCCATTTGGCTAACGTTAATTGTAATTTTTTTCGATGCAAGTTTAAGATTTGATCTCCAAACTTCCCATTGAGTGACTCGTTTTCCGCGTGAAATTTTGAAGATAAAACATGTTGTGTAAGTGCTCTATTTCATACCTCCGAAGGCGTATTTTGCTTATTGTAATTGTATCAGACAAGAAGCATGTTGTAACGAGCATTCATAACTGAGAATTGGTGATATGCCTCCTAGTTTCCCTAAAAAAAAAAATTAAAATTAAAATTAAAAAAATGTTAGCATTGAATCAATTTATCTATAAATAAGCTATCCCTAAATGACCGAAATTGTCAATATATATAAAATCGATTTAATCCTGGCCTCCCGGCTCTATTCTGCAGTTGTGCGGTAGTATCTGCAAAATATTTTGAGAGCTACTGTACACTGGAAAAACAAAAACACATTGGATCTAGAGTTCAGACTCTTGAAAACATTGACAAGAAAAAATACTCTTGATTCAATCAGATTTAAGCTTAAAAGAAAAGGAAATCCGCTCAAATTAAGAGGCTGGGTTCTTGATTTAAGCTTAAATCTGATTGAATCAAGAGTATTTTTTCTTGTCGATGTTTTTAAGAGTCTGGACTCTAGATCAAATGTGTTTTTTTCCCCAGTGTATGACAATATGTTTGTCTACTGTTAAATTCTGTAAATGTATTTTGTTAAGTAACTTGTATATGAACTAATGATCACTATTGAGAAATTCATCATCACTAAAGCCACTCACTCATCGGACTTTCCTCCTTTTATCTGTACCCAGTCCCGCTCTACCTTTCACCCAGTGGCGTAGCGTGTTTTACAAGAAATCGATTGATCTGTCATTTAAACCAACGAAAAAGGACCGATCATGAGGGTGTTCGCAACGAACACCTTAATTATTGATTCTTTACCATAATACGAATAGATTACGCACGAGTCGTTTAGACAGAGTGTCGGTGATTTTGCCAACGTGCGTTAAAGTCTCTTTAGCTCAGCATAGCTCTTACTCTCATGGAAAAATGTCGGTAGTCGATAATTCACACTTCGCCACTACATTCACCCCTTGTGTGCCTTTGATGCTGCTTCGTGCTTTATCTCAATAAATAATGACAGGTTCTAAACGATAAAAATTGTCGCGTTCTAAAATAATGTATATGCTCAAGTATTACTCTCATTGTCGGGCCGAAATCGCCGCACTGCGTGCGGGCAGAGACGAAACATTCAGTGAGAGAAAGTAGGTTGGGCAACATTATGCGGGGAACTCAAGGCCAAAAATTACCAAAAAAAAATTAAATAAATAAATCGTTAGACTGAAGAAATTAAAAACTTCGGTTATCAATGTCTTTACAGAATTATGAAAGAGTGATTAATTCACCAATAAGTATAGAAAGTACTAATGTACAATTATATCATGTTCCATCACAGGGGGAAAAAAAAAACACATTGGATCTAGAGTCCAGACTCTTAAAAACATCGACAAGAAAAAGTACTCTTGATTCAATCAGAATCGAGCTTAAATTAAGAACAAAGCCTCTTAATTTTAGCGGATTTCGTTTTGATTCAAGCAAAAATCCGATCGAATCAAGAGTATTTTTTCTTGTCAATGTTTTCAAGAGTCTGGTCTCTAGATACAATGTGTTTTTTTCCAGTGCAATAGCTTTATGTTTTGTTGGAAAATCTCAAATTTTCATGCATCTAATTATCAATAGTTGGGTAATAAGATAAAAGGCTAATTTAAAATTAACTCAGAGTTTTAATAGAAAAAATGCCTTATATGGAAGGATGAATCGCTTATTAAGGTATTATTGCTGATTGGCCTTGATTTCTCCGCAGAATAATACGGACTCACCTCTATTTTACCATCCTGTTACTTCTAGTATTCAGGCTACAATTTTAGTAATACTTTCTTGTAATTAGGCAAGTAATTGTCTCTAGGACATAAACCATCAAAATAAATAAGATTAGAATAGGACTTTCCTTCTGAATTGAACTTGCACTTCAGGCACATTGATATAACCTCTTTATGAAGATTGTGGCGTCTGAATCACGAAGGCTTTCGAAACCATCAATGTCAGCGTCAAAAAAAATTAAGTTAGAGTCTTCGGAAAGTCTGGGCATTTTTGACGAATACTTGAATCAGCTCATGGGAAAACTGCTCATTTCCATTTTTTCTTATTTTGTGAAAACTGGAAAAAAAAACTGTACTTTTGATGGCGGGTATTGCTCTCTCTGTCGGGCCGAAATCGCCGCACTGCGTGCGGGCAGAGACGAAACATTCAGAGAGAGCAATTATTCGCTTCGTAATAGCGGGATTAATGATTCTCAAAAACCAACCACTAAACCGCAAGCAGTCTTACAAACCAGCTTTAAAGAGGTGGAAAATGGACGCAAGCAGTTTTCTCAAGAGTCGACTTAATATTACTAACTGTTTTTTAGAGCATCTTTAAATCATTCAATGCATTTATAAATAACTTTCAAACAACTGCAAATTTTTCCCCCTGTACCTACATCTACATCGATTAGAAACGGTTTTTTTTTTTTTTTTTTTTTTTTTTTTTTTTTTTTTTTTTTTTTTTTTTATTGCTCACGGATTGTTTGCATAATTTATCGTGTTGCGTTTGGATCCTGACGGACATCTGGGAGCTGTGGTTGTACAATAAATATCCTTATCCTCAAAATGAAAAAAAAAATTAGAATTTTGAGAGCAAAATATTTTTACACGAAAGATATATGCTCTCCGCAATGGCAGGGTAGACAAGGGATGGTTCTGGATCGCCAAAACGTAGAACCTGCACTCCCGAGGTGACCCGTCACGCCCTGAGCTTCGCGTGAAATGCAAAAGCTCAACTTTTTTTCCAATGAAAGTAAACGTGTCTTATCCCCCCCATGTTTTCTTTGAAGGACTTCAATTCTCGAGCAGTCCCATCTCTCGACAGCGTTATCAGGATAGGTGTTGCTTCATTTTCGAACTGATGGAATTTTTATTCAAAAACATGAGTGGTGGTGTGACCCTAACCACTCAGTTGTTAATTTTACAACGGTACGCTCATACTTAGATGTCCTCCGTTTTTATGTCCGCCTCAGGCATAAGTCGCCAGTGGTTTTGCGTTCTGATCATTAGGAGGTGTCGTTTTTTATTCAATTTCTTGTTATTAGGTCATCTCGTCGTGCGCGCGCGTCTGATCAGCTATCTTTCACCTAGAACTAAATTTTCTCGCTCTTATCTTTCCTCTCTATGTTTTCGTACCCTCATGTGTCTTGTCGCTCATTACTGTAGGAATGAATCAGGCACAAAAGTAATGGGAAAATCAACATTCGTTTGTAGCTTTGTAGAACAATTTTTCAAAATGCATACCTGACTTTCTTTGTCGTAGTTTAAATGTTATACCTAGAATGGTAGTCAGAAATTACTCATGGGAACGGGGAGTAAAAAGTTAAAACTTTCTAATGGAAATAGGGAGGGGGGCTCGAATACTCAGCGCCCCCCCAACCCCCACTCCCCTGTGCTACTATGTCGATTCGAAAGTTCAAGTAGCTATCATGCTGATCTCTCACTCAATTTTGCCCTTTTAATTGTATCATACTTTTCTTTACGAGTCATAAGTTCACTTTTCCGCCATGATTTATCCTACAAGGAATTGAAATCTTTTAGTAATGTCACCATTGATTCGTAAAATTGATCAAATTATCATTGGAGTCCCCGACAAGAATCGATAAATGCAAATTTTCCCATTGAGCTATTTGAGTGTACGTCATTCATGCTCCGCTTATTTCCTTTCGCCACTTTGAAGTAATTTTGGAAATCGACGTATTATTAATCTCAACGATTTTTTAAAACTATTATAATGTAACGAATTGTAGGGATCTCCAACGCGCCTCGATTCTACTTATAACCACGTTTCTTCGTAGAACACATATTCTGGTTGGATTTCTAGGGAAGGTTGATTCTTATAGGCTCCAAATTCAGATTCTCGTTGTTCGCGTTTATTTAAAAGTCTAACCTAGTTTTTCCAAGCAGTCATAGTATTTTTAGAACGTTTCGTTTCTTTTCCCTCTCCCTTAATTTTCTCTCTAATAATCAGATATCAAGTAATTTCATCAGTTATTGCATGCAAAAGAATCGTGTGATTATGATGTACCTCTGCTTATGGAAACAGTATAATCATATGCATAAGCATACGCTTATTTGACTGACGCAACGCAAACTTTCATGTATGACACCACGACCCATGAAATCGCAACTAGCTCTTATTCTTTCTTTCTTGCATGTAATGTGAAAGCTAAGAGACAAATCCTAATTGAAAGTCAATTTTTTGATAACTTAAAGAAGTAGTAGTAGTAAGTAGTAGTATCAGTAGTAGTAGAATATATTTATTCTAAAGAGGTGCCTTAGCAACTTCGGCCACTCATACTGCCGTGCAACGCAAAAACGCCGTAAACGCCATTTTACATTCTTTAGAAATAATGTATTATAGCAGAAGAACGTGTGCACCTTGAGACTATGTTTTCATAGAATTCTTTCGCAAATACTACCAAGAACCTAACCTGAAAATTTGAGGTGCATGGATAGAACAGTTTTTATTTTATAAAGTGTTAAGTTCCCAAAAACAAGGGGAAATCTCGATGGATTTACGGCGTTCTTGCTTAGCACGGCAGCATACCTCTGCAATTTAAGTACAAAAATTGTTACAATGTTGGAGATTAAAATGTACTTCAGCACTTGAGCATCAAGTTGAAGAAAATCTCGAGGGTATAAGTGCTTTTTAGAGGGAGGGTGCAGAGGTTAGAAGGGCTGATTACACACGTCCCAAACAGGAGCCGAGACGATGCGCTCATCGTGTCGGTCCCCATTTGGGATTTGTGCAATCGGCTTACGTGCTCGGGTTACACTCACAATGTGCAGCTCGGTTTCCACAATCAAATCGAGTCCATCAAAAGCTATCGATGCGACTGTTGAGTGTTGCCGATCAAAATGAAGAAGGGCTTCTAATTTTCGATCGGGAAAAGGTAAGTTGAGTCCCAAACGATCTTTTGAGGGTAAGCTGAGTCCCGTCAATCAATCCCCCATAGGTACATTGAGTCCCACTGTATTTGCGTTGGTGGAAATAAATAAAAATACGAAGGCACCGTCAACATCTCCTTCACTTAAAAATGGCAAGCCGAAGAAATATTTTAAATAATTGCTGAGTTCAGATCGAGAGTCTTCATACACGGTCGCTAAGCCGCACTTTTGTATGTGGCGCCACCAACTCTGCACAAGATGAAAGCGACATCCCTTAAGTCTAACATTCGGCCATACTCAACGAGCTGCTTTGTGTATACTTTCTTCGAAGTCCAAAAAAACTTCTTTCGGTTGGAACTTTAAACCTAAATATTCACAGCGCTTGACGACAAACCGAAGTGCTGTTGCGCACGTATCAGTTTTTTTTGTCAGGCAATAACAAGAAAACCAATGGAACAAATCGACCTTTGTAGTAACCATGAATCGTGAATACTTGCAGGTAAAATTTAAGCTTTTTACAATCGCTTAACGTCACAAAAAATTTACTTCATTTTTTGCCTCTCACGCACACTCTCCCATCCTCACTTATACAGTGATAATGCTACCGGGACTCAATTTACGTACCATCAATTAGGAGTCGGGACTCAATTTACCTTCTCCCCTAATGACCTCAATGCATTGGGACTCAACTTACTTTCGTCCTTTCGATCATCACGAATCGCAAACCGAGCATCAAAAGAGTTATTTGATACTCTGTTTGCGATTTGCCTTGATCATAAAGTAGAGGCGTAATTTTGATCGGCAGCATTCAAGAGCCGCACCAATGGACTTCGCGAAACCGGCATTGTGGGTGTGACCCGGGCCTAAAGAGGCCCCGGAAGTTCCGTTGCAGCCGCAACGTGCATCTCACTGCCATGACGCGCAGCGACGACTCCCGCCGCCAGGCTCGGTAAAAGTGCTCCTGGCGGTCCGACGTCCGTCGATCGGGTGGATACCCGTCGGACGGTCCACCGACTGCTCTACAGGATGACGATGCTTCCGTGTCAGCTTCACTCTCAGGCCGATGTATTTAACCTCGGACTGAAAGTGAAGCTGAGTTGGAGGCTTCGTCGTCCGACCGAGCACTCTGTGGACTGTCCGGCGCGCGGTCATCCGTCCGGTCGGCGGATTGCGGTCCGACGTCCGTCGAGCGGGTGGATACCCGTCGGACGGTCCACCGACTGCTCTACAGGATGACGGTGCTTCCGTGTCAGCTTCACTCTCAGGCCGATGTATTTAACCTCGGACTGAAAGTGAAGCTGAGATGGAGGCTTCGTCGTCCGACCGAGCACTCTGTGGACTGTCCGGCGCGCGGTCATCCGCCCGGTCGGCGGACGTCACACCGTCCGGATGCACTAGAGGAGAGGTACCGCGGACACCGCCCCGACCGCGGGTCTGGCCCCGTGGATGGTGCCAGGGCACCGGTGTACGGTGCCCTTTTGCTTTTCGACCTTTGGTCATTATGGCTCCTGGTGCTCTGGTAAAAGAAACCATCGTGAGTGCTCCATGTATGCGTGCATTCAGGATGTTAGTGTTGTCATCGAACATGGACAGTTGTTTGATGATGACGCGTGCACCCCGATTGCACGCTTTTGGGACACTCATCGTGGCGGCTTTTATTAGGGCATCGCTACCAGCCGCGGTTAAAAACGAGTTTGCGTCTGTGACACAAGTCGACGAGCAAAAGGCTCTACCTGGCCACCTTCGTGTTTCGTTACTGTCGTTTAGGACCGTTTTAGGACCTGAACGACAGTGATGAAACATGGGGAAAGTCAAGTGATGCCTTCTTACTGTCCTCTTGGGTTTCAGCCGCCAACTCGTTTTTTACCGTGGCCGACCGACTGACTGACTGACTTGGGCAAGGCAGGGTTGGGCTGGGCTGGTTAGGGCAGGGTTGGGATGCGGGATTGGCTGGCTAGGGCAGGGTTGGACTGGGCTAGTTAGGGCAGGGTTGGACTGGGCTAGTTAGGGCAAGGTTGGGCTGGGCGGTGTAGAGCAGGGCAGGGCTGGGCTGGACTGGGTAGGGTAGGGTAGGGCTAGGTTGGGCTGGGTAGATTAGGGCAGGGTTGGGCTGGGTGAGGCAGGGTAGAGCAGAGTAGAGCTGGGCAGGGCAGGGTAGGCAAGGGCTGGGCTGAGAAGGGCAGGGCAGGGCTGGGCAGAGTAGGACAGGGTTGTGCTGGGTGAGGCAGGGTAGAGCAGGTCAGGGCTGTGCAGAATGAGAGGGTGGGCGCGTTTTATCCCTCGCATTAACTCACTCTCGATCTTAGCTAAGCCATTTTTAATCCTAGAATGGGTTAGTTGCACTGGTCTAAAAATCCAGTTTTGATGCTTGATTCTTGTAGATGAGCTAAAAGATCTGTCCGAACAGCAACTTTCTACGTTCAATAAGAACAAAGATATAGGCGCTTTGAAAAATTCGGTTTATGAGATCATCCACCGCGGTAGTGGCACCACCTTCCTTTCATCGTGGAAGAAACCATGGGTGTCAATGCTGCGGTGGATGATGTCATAAAGCAAATTCAAAGCGCCTATATCTTTGTTAATATTGAACGTAGAGAGTTGATGGTAGAGCAGATCTTTTAGCTGATATACAAGTATAAAACATCAAAGCTCGATTCCGAGACCAGCGCAACTGACTCATTATTGAAAAAAACTATTATAAGCGGTTGGCGCAAGTTTGCTTGACGCTGTGGCCGCATGCCCAAATTTCTGTCTTTAGTTTTAGCGACTACAGACATGCAGTGATTGCTGGATGACACCACGGGTGTTTCTCCATTTATGAATGGGCCAGTTGCGCTGGTCGCAGAATCGGGTTTTGATGCATTCTTCTTGTAGATTAGCTAAAAATAAGAAGATCCGTCCAAACAGCAACGTTTTACGTTGAATATTAACCGAGATATCGTCCTCTGAAAAGACGGAATTTTGACGTCATCCACCGCGGTGGATGACGTCATACTTCGAGTTTTTCAAGGCGCGATATCTCGGTTAATATTCCACGTAGAAGGTTGCTATTTAGGCAGATCTTATTATTTTTAGCTAATCTACAAGATTGAAGCATCAAAACAAGATTCTGTGACCAGCGCAACTGACCCATTCAAATTACTTTCTTCTTTTTCTTTCGTAGTTTATTTAAAATCTAACCCTCCTTTCCGTGTCTTTTTAATGTATTGCTTCTTTAACATTTCCTTCTCGCATTGAATAAAGCAAAGTAGTCTGACATAACAAGTGAGAAACTTAAATTCTAGAATTCTGTGCCATTCTGAATCCTTTCGTCCTCTCCCCCATACCAAGAACCGCATTGCATTTTCAGAATCATAATCTGAAGAAACAATCAAAGAAGAAGGAGGAAGAGAAAGAAACATTAGTAGCTGCAGAAGTAGATACAGCAGCAAGAGAAGAAGAATCAGCATCACAGCAGCAAAAGAAGCAGCAGACACAAAACAGAGTATGCAGATTAGCAAAAGAAAAAAAAAAAACAAAGGAAGAGACTGCAAGAGCAGTGATATCAGGAAATGAAGAGCGGGCTGAGAAAGAGGAGAAAGCAGCAGCAAAAAAAGGATGAGAGGGAGAAGGATAACACAAAGAAGAACAAGCAGAGTTCAACGACTGGAAAGAGCTGCTCCCTTAGCAGTAAAAGCGGTTGTTGGAACTAAGAAAAATGTTGTATTTATTTGATTTTGCAAATATTTGAATGATCATGCGAAGATTTGCATCGTTGGCTCGCTTATTCCGACATCCTGCTCCGCCCTTGGATTCACGGGACGCATGTCAGCGTCATGATGATGATGGCATGTTTGATAACGGACGTTTACTTGTAGTGCTAAAGTAATTTTGATTTACAGGGAACCAGAAGTACGTATTTCATCGCCCAAAGGAAAAATTCGCTGTCACAGCTGAAATTTTGCTCTCGTCGTTAGGGTGTTTCTTGTACACAACGATTATTTTTATCAATTTAACGTAAAACTTTCCGTCTTTTTCGTGCATAATGAATCAAATATTTCTTAATTTGCAAGGAAACTTAAGTTAGCTAGAGCAACTCTTCGTCATCGGGTTGAGTGAAAACATGGATACTCATACAATTAATTAAGCATTTTGCACTTTTCCCCCCTCATATGAAATTATGAAATTTTGAAATATTTTTTAAATTAGTTACTTGTTTTATTAATAATCAGGGTTGCCGATTTGCGGGTAACAACATCGTATTAAGGAATTTGAGCATTGGTGGGTAAAGTTTGAGCACTAAGTTATTCATGACTTACCTATCATGAACTGTTCTTAAGCAATCAATGGAATGATGAAAGATCCTTAGAGTTCGTATGTGGCGCCATTTGTGTGAGGAATCAGCGAGTTAAATCAAGGACGACGAGTAAAGGCTGATTTAAACCGAGGACGATCTGTGTGCAATAAGAGTAAAATCCAGAAATGATGAGTCTCAGAGTGAGTGAAATCAAGAAATTGTGAGTGAAGAGTGAGTAAAATCGAGAAACTTCGCAAAAAGAGAGAGAAAAATCGAGGGACGACGAATAAAGTGTGAGTCCTTAAAATTGAGAAACAGTGAGCGAAGATAGAGTCAAATATAGAACACTGAGTAAAGCGGGAGTGACGATCTGTGTGCAGTAAGAGTAAAATCGCGAAATGATGAGTCTCAGAGTGAGTGTAATCAACAAATTGTGAGTGAAGAGTGAGAAAAATCGAGAAACGACGAGTGAAGTGCGAGTCCTAAAAATTGAGAAACAGTGAGTGAAGAGAGAGTCAAATATAGAACACTGAGTAAAGCGGGAGTTAAGTTTAGACTGGTGAGTAGTGTGGGTGGGTAAAATTTTTGCAAAACCTGAGTAGGATTATCGGTAGCCCTGTCAATGATGTACATTCTAGGGTGAGCAGTTTTTTTAGAAGTCCTTGAAAACCTCGAATAGTGAGGGAATTTTGCCCAACCCTGAACTAACTATCTTTGCAATCATAACTTAAAATTGAGAATGATTGTAATGATCATCGTTAAACAATTCAACTTTGGTAGAGATCATGTAGTTTTTTGGGGGAGCTCTTTTTTTGCGATGCATCCGATTTACTTATCTTTTATTTTTTGAGTAATTGCGAGATAAACCGTAGTAATTCAGTCGAGATATATGACATGTATCTATTCATGCAAAAACACTTCTTGATACGAGTGCTTGTTATTTTATAATTATTTACGTTGCACGAAATTGGAGGTTTCAGGAAAATGTGCCTGCTGTGTAAGAGAGATGACTCTCTCTTACACATTGAGCCAATGGGCGACGTCCGTTATCATAGTTTCAGGTACAAATTTACAACGAATGTACACAAATTTGATGTCATTCTACTCAGTATTAATGCTGCCACGCGTTATGGATCAGTTTCTTATATTAGCTTGTCATTCTACTCAGTATTAATGCTGCCACACGTTATTGATCAGTTTGATTAGTTTCTTGCATTATCTTGTACATTACGATAATTATTGCTTCTCAAAGACGGAAACCGTGAGGCAGCGCAGCGTGGTGGCGGATCTCCAGAATTACAGACAAATTAAGACAGTCAATAAAGACAATTAATAATTTTGATCTTTTATCATGTGTACAGAAATAATGCAAATGTTATTTATTTTAGGATTCCAAGCAATTAAAGCAATTGTAACCAAAATAAAAATTGAAAAATATTTTATCTGCAACTAGACGCTAATACAATGGAAGCATGCATACTCTCACATCATGCATAATGGTTTCTTTTTAATTTTATTTTTCTCTCCTTTTTTCGGTTTTGATCATCCAAAGAAAAATTTGCACCTGGTTGTGTTTCTGGAAGATACACCTTTAATTATTAATATCACATTTAATTTTATTATAATGATTTTTCTTAACTTTTTTTCATATTCTTACCAAGTATATTGTCATCTGAAATATGTAAACACCGAATTTGAGCAGAATTTAATTGATTTAACCACTCATGCATACGTATGATTCGTTTCCTGGCGAATTTGTAATTTTTCCCTAAATATTTAGTATGCATTTTTTGGCTTTTTCGTAGCCAATTTTGTAGTGCACCGAGCGGTTTTAGAGATAGTGTCGCGTCGCGAGTGTTTTCAGCTTGGCGTCGGGCAATTGGATAACTCTCTGCTGGTACGTATCCAATTTGTGTTTTATTCTTGTATCTTTTAATCCATTGTCCCTTTGCAGTTACCAGTTGCAGGAAAAATGTTGATCATTTCTACACACTACGTGATAAGGTAGCATGGTAGGAGTCACTAAAACGAGAAAGGTAAACATCGTTACCATAACCGTCGAGAAAGTTTTAGGATTTGATGTCCTCTCACGATTTTTTTACATAGAAACAATCAGTAATAAACGTTAGTGTGATCATATTTGTGAGAAGAGACCTTATGTATAGGAAGAAAATTTTCCTTGACTTTTTGCGAATGCATACTGAGAAGATATCTGGAAATGTTGTCCCTAGTTTGACTCCAATACCTCTAAAATTGAAGGAGACGTTAGCCCTAAAGTTCCAAGACAAAACTATTAGGTTGTAGAAAAACGTGGTTCAATTTTTTGCCAAAAGTTGAGGAGCATTTTTCTCCAAAAAAAGTGGGTCCCCTCTCACAGATCCAGTCACAATTATCCTAAAATTTGCCATCCATTACTCATTTCCACCCAGAAAATCTAAATTAGGAACTTCTTACAATTAAAATAGAAACCATTTTTAAAATAGTATGTCTACTTCGCAGGGTTTAAGTCAAATCAGGTATATTTTTTACATGCCTACCTAAGTAGCTACATTTTGAAGACCCATAAAATTTTGCATGATTTCGATAGAGCTTTTTGAGTTGTTCGGCTCTTTGAAAGCAAAAAGTAATAAATGTATCTCAAATTTGACTTAGTCAAGTCTTCCCTGTCATAATGGGCTTGTTAAGTAATTTTTTAATCACTGTATTTTTGAAAAGTGCGGAATTCCAAAGAACTATTCCGGATTTTTTTGAACCAGAATCACCTACATTCAACGAGTTTCAATTTGCGATTTTTGATCTTCCATTCAAATGTGCCTCGTCGAGAAAGTCAAAATGGCGTCCTAAATATCCGCCCCGCCTCGGGTAAGTACACTTTAGGCCGTGTGACTCTTTTGTCGCGATTCATGGTCTGTGTCTGTGCGCCTCGCGAAGTCTCATATTGATAACTGCTGCATGGGCAGTAATTCGCGACAGAAATGTTACGCGTTTAAGGAGGTGCCCAAGGCGGGACGGATATTTTCGGACGACATCTTGACTCCCGCGCGCAGCGATGTACGTTTAAATTGGAACTCAGAATCGCAACTTTGAAATCGTTTTTCGTTGATCTCATTGCACAAAACGGAACAGACAACTCGTCTCTACTTTCTATTGTTAGGAATATTTCATCGTGAAGAATCAGGAAAAATTCCTAACTTTCAATCATTGACAAGCTTCTGTAAATCCTTCTTAAAATTTTCACTTTGTGTCCCCAGAATGTCTACATTTTTATCGTTCCAAGTTTTGACAACTTTGTTTTTTTATTTTTCCAGAAACACGTGATGCTAGCTGCTCCATGGTATGTAAATTAGTATTGAATATTTTATGAAATGTATTATCTTTGTCATTTTATCGAGCGCAGTGTGTCAAACTATGTGAAACCTACTCATGGAGTCTTTCCTTTTTCTTTATCAGGGGAAATACATTGAGAGCCCAAGTGTCCTTGTCTGATTACAGAGTCATCTTGCTTTGCAAAAACAGTGTTACGAAGGTCAACAAAAAATTGGGGGAAAAACTTATGAAATTAAACGTGATTTTCATCAGTATCGCGGCAAATATGTGATTATTCCAGCGGATTTGAAACAAAGTGAGAAATCGCGCGTTTGTTACCTTATAATATCACCGCAAATATTTTGTAAAAATATGAAAAATTACGCTTATTTCACCACAGTATCGCGGCAAACGCGTGATTTTCTAGCGGTTTTGTATTAAAAAGTAAATTTCGCACTTTTACATGAAAATTGTGGCATTCATCAACGGTAGCAATTTGAAGCAGGTGAAAAACTAAGATTTGCCTTCATTTTCGCGTGACACCACATCACACACCCATTCCGGAGTTCGACTACGGTAGCGACCTTGGTGTCCACTCAGACCAGTGTTGATTGATGAAACATTTTAATGCAAATTTCCATGAACATTAAAAAATACGCGATTCCATCAGCGGTTTTGCACAAACATGAAATTAAAGTTTACCGATTTTCGTCTCAGTTTCGCGATAAATCCGCGTTTTTTCCATCCGTTTTGTAGAGAGAGAAACTACTCGTTTACTATCTCAATATTACGGCAAGTCCGCGCATTTCCCAATAATTTTGTTTAAATATCAAAACATTTCTCGTATTTTTCCTCAGCACCACGGAAAATGCGGTATTTTTTTAGCTTTTTTGCAAAAATGTGATAAATGATTACCACATTTCCACGTGAAAATCGCGGAACATGCTCGACTTTTTTTTTAGCTGTATTGAGAGACTCTAAAAAGTAAACGAGTTACCCCTGAACATGACGGAAAATACGCGATTTTGATGCCGATGCTATCATACTATTCAGACACGGAATTCGGCATCAACTCAAGATGGGCGAAAAGCTAAGATTATCCTTCAATTTCTCGAGATACCACATCACATACCTAATCCAGAGTTCAAATAGTTTGCATGTTCCGGGTCCCGTTGACCTATATGCTGATTGGTTGCGAGCTTGATTTTCACATTACGGATGCAAGCATAACACTTACATTTATAAACGACGGCATTTTAAAATAAGGAATGCGGGCATTACAAGGGCCAAGAAAAAATGCCGTATTGACCTTCGGCTGTCGCCAAATTTCGTTTGATGAAACACAGATTTCCTGGAAAAATCATGAGTTTCTTTCTATTTTCCAGTGAATTTCGTACGTGACGTGATCGTAATAATCCGAAACGCACTCTCCAAGTAGATTATAATTAACACTTCTTAAACATACGTGCTTTCTCGGGGCGGCGGTCATTTCCGCGAGGAACTGAAAAAGGGGCTGGAAATCGGCGATCATTTCCGCAAATTATTTCATGACAATTTTTGTTACCATTTGGAGGAGTTGGCAACGTCGGCAAACCTGAAACTATCCTCTAAATAAACATTAATGTACTCACCCATTGATTCAAGAAGATTCAAGAAGAAGACTGTGATTTGAAGTAGCAAAAGAAGATACAAGAGGTCGGTTGACAAAAAGTTCCAAAACTCCACTTCATTTTGTAAAAAGTAAAAGTTCGGAACTTTTTCCCCCCCTCCCTTAAATCACGTATATGCAAATCGCAAAATTTCAAAAAACCTCTTTCTTTTTAAAAAAAAATAAAGAAACTGTCCGCACGGTAAGGATTTTTGCACATCTCAACATTTCAAAATCCACTTTAAAAAAAAACAACAAAGAAACTGTGCGCACAGTTTTTTTTTAAGATAAAATAATTATCACGTCACATTTTAAGTCGAAAACTTTAAACTTTCTTCCCGTGAAATCGGTATCCCATAAACTTCAGGTACCTCAAGCGAGCCGTTTCAGAGCCTCCTTCTAATGCTTCTTTGCATGTATTCCATGCCTGGATGGATGTTGCAAGTCGATCGGCGGTTTCTTTCCGGATAACATTTGTAGATTGCTTCTTGATTGAGTTAATTTTTGTCATTGTGAGAGCTTGCGTTTCTAGTAAAACTTGCGTGACACTATGAATTGAAGGCCGATGGTAAAAATTTTTATTGTAATTGCTGTGGAAGGATTCAGGTCCATTGGTCGTTCTTGGCCCATCAGAGGGGGGGCCTGCCCACATGCTAGGAGGAAACAGTGCCGCCTCGTCTATGTACGTTTCTAAGACATAATCGGAAAAATCAGATGGCACTTGGGGGGGTGCAATCGATAGTAAATCAACGAAACCTGCTTCTATTTCAGTAGGCGGTAAATATGGCAGGCCAAAAAAATATTTCAAATATTTGCCCACTTCAGAATCTGGCGTATTATATTCTCTAAGAAGGAACTTGTTTTGCTGAATATGTTTAAACCAATTCTGAGCTAAATGAAAGGTGCAGCACAATATAAGGCATTCCGGAAACATTGCTAGTACGGCATTATGAGCAGCTTTCTCAAAGTCAGCGTAAAAGTGTGAAAAGCAGAAAGTTTTACCTGTTAATTGTTCGCATATGGCCAACAACCGTCGCCACATTAAATTGTAAGTGGCCTCCGTTTTATTTTCAAGGAAGCAAAAAGCAACAGGAACGTAAAATTTTTGAACGTAAACATGTATAGTATATAATTGCGTGAAGTGTTGAGGGGCGAATGAAAAGGTTCCATCTGCAAAGGCATCGGTGCAGCTACTCAATAAGTTCATGTTTTCGGTGCATGTAAAAATTACTATGGGTTCGGTGTCGTGAACAAAACAAAACTGTTCCTTTTGAAACAAAATTTGTTCCTGTTTGTCAAATAATTGTTTGATAGCTTCGTTTCTACTACCTGGTAAAGGGTTCTTCGTTAATTTTCTCCGGCAAACCTCCTTCTAGATCATTCCAACAACTTAGAGTTGCCACGTTGTGCATATTCATTTTTTGCACTTGCGGAAACGATCGATGATTTCCTAGCGGAAATGATCGCCGATTTCCAGCCCCTTTTTCAGTTCCTCGCGGAAATGATCGACGCCCCTTTCTCGCGGGGAATTTCGCAACATTTGAATGATTATACGACATTTTCTTATTGTTAGCATGGCTGTGCGTATACATATGACAATATTTATAAATGATAACTCCTCAAATTTAAGTAGTGGGTTCTGAGGATAGGTCAAAACAATCAGAATCAGAGATGAAGAGGTACCCACCATTGGTATCCTTGTACGCTGCATTTATATTCAAGACTCACACTGGAAAAAAAAAAGAAAAAAAAAAAAAGAAAAAAAAGAAAAAAAAAACACATTGGATCTAGAGTCTAGACTCTTGAAAACATTGACAAGAAAAAGGACACTTAATTCAATCAGATTTAAGCTTAAATCAATAGGAAATCCGCTCAAATTAAGAAGCTTGGTTCTTGATTTAAGCTTAAATCTGATTGAATCAAGAGTATTTTTTCTTGTCGATGTTTTTAAGAGTCTGGACTCTAGATCCAACGTGTTTTTTTTCCCAGTGCAGGCCTCGCTCTTAATTTGTCCCATCTAAATTTGTTCAGAATTTACTACAAGGGTAGTTTGGGAAATTTAGTACTCCAAAGTCAGCGCACCCGACTAGTCGCAGGGTTTCCGTGGGGCTGGGAAACCTGGAAACATTTTATTTTATTGTTTTCAGAAATATTTTAAAAACATTTTAAGCGTTATTGTGCTACACGTTTAGTGGAAGGTCCTTCTCGCCCGCAGATCTCTCCACCTCAAGTAGCGGAAGCCTCGCAACCGCCACTCAACTTATGGATCAGTCAACGGTCGGGAGGGGAATACGACACGGAGAATTACAGCTTATCTTTTACGAGTGGGGGGGGGGGCGTACGGCCGGGATAAGTGTTAGGCGGTTTTTCACCGTTGAGGTTGGTCGTGGCGCGGGGGAGGGGGCGGGGGGTGGCGAGACATGCAAAGCGCATGTTGTCCGTGGCGCGGCGAGGGTGCTCGGAATCCCCCCGCGAGATGCGGATCAGTTGTGCCGATCCCGAGCCGCTCGACGGTTCTGCCTCCCCCGAGCCGGACACCGCGACGCGATCTTCGCGAAACGAGGATATCGAATACGGCAGAGTATCGCAAGTATCCCGATGTGAAGTAAACGCCTACTCGAGGGTCCGTCATCTTTGCGTTCCCGCGGTTGCGATTTTATCGAGTCCGCATGTTGCTACCACCGTGCAATTACTCGCCGTAAGAAAATTTAGCTCGCCAAATGCATTGAATTATCGCAGAGGTGAAAAAATAAAAAATAAAATAAACCATTAGCACCGGGTTCTCCGCGGGTTCTTTCATCTCTTCACCCTGAGAGTTTATCGAGCTCGCTTGTCCTCGCTACCATGTGATGTGTCTCTGCACGAAAATGGAGAATATCTAATACATTGCAAAAGCGGCAGTATTCGAAGTGAAATAAAGAATTCCAGTTTTTCCGTAAGGGCCTTCATTCTCGATCAGCGGTCAAAATTTTGTTGAGTTTTTATGTTGTCACCGCCGTGGAATGTGTCACCGTTTTGGTACGCGAATCATAGATCAGTCCGCGTTTGAATCGGTTTTAATTTTTCCGGGCGACATTAATTGAGGTTCGTCACGCGAGTGATTTGGTTCGTAAATCTGTGAACCGAATTGATCTCACCCTAAGCGTTTTTTGCTTATAATGCTTATTTCAATTTCTTCTCCGGAAATAATCTCGACAGGGGAAAATAGGCCGCGGTGCAAGGAGACACTCGTGGAATAAGTGGTTTTAGTCCTAAGTTTCACGATAGGCTAGTAAAATACCTTGCTTTTACAGTTTTCCATTGGTTAAAGTTAGGGGATGAGGTTTTAACCGCGTCGCATTTTAATTCTCAGTCTGAATAAACTTTACCGTGAAATTCAGCGAATTTCAAAGTGTTAATTTTGAGAGCCAACTCTTCTGCCCTTCACCAGTACAGTTTCAGTTGCAGCGGATGTTTACGGCTCTGCTTTTATTTGTTAACAAGTAATTCTCGATCGCCAGGGACTTCGTTACTGCATGCGTATACTTAAACCATCCACTTAGGATTATTGCAACTCAGCAGCTTTTGAGTTGTCATTAATTAATTGGACTCTCGAACATATCTCCACGTATAATTATTCTGTAGTAGTGTTTGCGTCTTTTAGTGTCTGTGGGCGGAATCCGAATCCCTCCTCTCGCGTAGAGAGTGTGTTTTAACTCGAATTTTTTTTAGCTCGTGCGATAGTGTAGTTATCGGATGATCCACATCTGTTAGTGCGAATTTTGTTTGTGGACTAGTTGATTCGGGACTTTCTTATTCCACCCGAATTTTTAAAATAAGTTCAGTCTGTTTGCTAGATTGTGTTTTTGGCTTACTGTTGCCGCTTGTGACACCCTTCTGCAGGTAATTTTCCTTTTCATACCTTGAATGTGAGTTCTTTTTATCGCCTGAGATGGGAGGAAAACGGGTGTCTTGGCTTCAGTGTTTCACTACCGTAGGCCCGTAGTTGGGAAAATTAACTAACGAACGCATATAAGAATTTTTTTAAGGAGTTAGCGTGACAAATGATAAACACGGAAGTTTACCTTTAATAATGGTGTTTTCATATCTTTTTTAAAATAAAATTAGACTGCGCAGATTGCGAACGGGTCTTAAAAGAGACTTTTGCAGAGATTTGTGTCATTCTTTAGTTTCAAAATGGGCCCTTGAAGCACCAATTAACCTAAACATACTAGAGTCTTAACGGTTTCATAAAGGATTTCAGCTTCAAAGCACTATGACGACTTAGAAATATTTAAAATTTTCCTCCATTTAGACAGAATGATGAATGGATTCGTATTTTCTTAGGTACCGCAATTTGCTATTATTTGAGCAGTAACAACAAATTCTCGGCTCTGTGACTTGAAACTAACCAGCAGTCTAACTGAAAGTTTAGTCAACACAAAATACCAGTTCTCTTTACAACGAAGCACCATCCCTGCCCCCGAAAGAATTTCAAGAACTACGTTGCAAGATAACGCAGAAAAAATACCTTTATCTATCAATGAGGCTAAAATATCATAAAAAGCAAGCAATGTTAGTTCAGTATGGTTGAAAAATGTGATTTAAGATTTCAATGGTTTCTATTGTGTCCTACTCAGTAAGATGGGTGGCTCATTCATTTTTTGTGCCGATGGAGGGCGTAAGAAAATTTTGTAACGTCGCGTATTAGAATTCAGGGTCGGTATCCCTAAATTTCGGTTTTTAAATGATCAACTTCAAATCAGTATTCGTCCGTAATTCGTCGAATTTGAGGTTTTTGGCTTCGGCGTTTTTTGTGCCCGAAAGTTTGTACACGCAGTCACTTTTAACTCGGATTTATTTTTTTGTCAACTTAAGTCTTTTCTCCCGTGGAAAGTCAAATACTGCCGTGCTAAGGGAGAGCGCCGTATGAACATTCTAGAGTTACCGAATTGCCCGGATAAAACGTTTATTTTTGAGAAAAATTGTGCATTTTTTTCTTTGAATATATCAGGCGTTTTAGATAAAATTGTGAACAAAATCTTCTGAGAAAATTGAAGAAAAATGTCCACAATTTTCCTGGTAAATTGGGTTTTCATTGAAAAGAATATGGCAACGTCTGAAGGCTCATACGGCGTTCTTACTGCCGTGCTAAGGAAAAACGCCGTATGAGCCCTCAGGCGTTGTCATGTTTCCTTCGATATAAATCGTATTTATCGGGAAAATTGTGAATATTTTACTTCAAATGTTTCAGACAATTTTATCTAAAATATCTGAAAATGTCAATGAAAAATATGCACAACTTACCTCAAAAATACATGTTTTATCCGGGGAAATTTGGCAACTCTCGAATGTTCATACGGCGTTTTTCCTTAGCACGGCAGAGTACGTCTGCGGTTTTTTTCCAGGGCGGTTGCTTTGAGGAAGTGAACGCTAAGAAGCATAGTTTGGAGATCCACATTATTTCGGCGATTTGATTTTTAGATAAAATTGTGGACAAGATTTTCTGAAAAAATTGAAGAAAAATGTCCACAATTTTCCTAGTAAAGTGGGTTTTCATTGAAAAGAATATGGCAACGTCTGAAGGCTCATACGGCGTTCTTCCCTAGCACGGCGGAATACGTCTGCGGTTTTTTTCCAGGGCGATTGCTTTGAGGAAGTAAACGCTAAGAAGCATAGTTCAGAGATACACATTATTTCGGCGATTTGATTTCCTCGCTGGCGGAGCGCATCTGCCATGTTAATCATTGAATTAATAACATTAGCGTGCGTTATTCCTGATGTTTCTGCGCCTCGCGCGAGGACGCGGGGCGCGCGGAAACGGGCGCGCAGTCTCTTGTCTCGACAACTTACGCTTTCGTCGGTAATTGAAACAGATAATCTAAACTTTGCCGGCGAATGCGAGAGATTTAAGCAGTGCTAACTCGATTACGCGTGTCGAGGCGGCGTCAAGCTCACACGTGGAGCGTTGCAAGTTTTCTTGTAAAAATCAACAGGAATGGAGAATTTGCATGAAGAATTTGTATTGATTCATTGAAGAGTGTTCAATAAGCTGAGTTCGCAGTATTTTTCATTTTTTTCTCTGAAGTCAGAAATCGGAAAAAATAGATTTAAAAGTGTGAAAATGTACCGCCTTGTGACGTCATCTGGCGGCATTTCCCGTTTAAACACACGTATTTTAGCAGATCGAGTTATTTTGTCATATCTTCTCCAAAAATTGTTCATTTAGGAAGCAATGATATCCTCGTGCTCATTTGCACGTGAAGTGCCGGTCAAAATTTTGCGAAAACTTGAAATGGGAGAACCTAAATCTATTTTGGGGGAACTCTTGGAAAATTCCTCACCTCCGAAATTTGTTATGAGTTTGGACTCTGGATCCAAGAGGCTTTTTCCAGTGAGGAATGACATATTCAATCGTGCATAGGAGAAGAGAGCCAGCAGCTTTTAGCCCATCTCTTATAGATGGTCGTTCAGATAATTTTTTCCCCAAAGTTTCAAAAACTCAATTCCTGAAAATTTGGCGGAAAAATACGCCTTTTCTCAAATTAGAGTCCCTTTATACCCAGAGTTAAGACATCTCGACTATCAGTTGGCCTGGGCTGGCCATGGTGTCACAAAAGTGTGCACCCAAACGAACGATATTAAGGGATAAGGATAAGGATAAGGATAAGGAGCACTATCATCCAAAAACAACAACATCAACAAAACTTATCAAAACCTAAACAAAGAAATTGCAGTAAAAAAAATTAAATTGATTTGTGGATAATTCCTTAATCTAGTTTCATTTTGGTTCGATGAAAATAACAATTCACTCTCGATAAATCACAATTTGGTTATATTTTCATTATTTTGTTCACACTCGAGCCACCACCATCTTGGTGCACTCTTTTGTGACTCCATGAGCGAGAACAATCAGAATTGAATTTTTTTAGGCCACCTCCAGTTGTCTCTGAGCCCGACCAGAATTGAGACGTCGTAACTCTGGGTTTAAAGGGACTCTTATCTCAAATAACCCGTTCCATTGACGCCATTTCTTTTCACGCTAAGTCGACTATTTCATGAAAGATTAAGGGGGCGCATTTTTAACGTCTGTATTAATTACTCAAACGGGGAAAAATTAGGGTGGCAATGAGCAGCTGAAGCGAAGATGACACGGCAACGTGGCAAACCTGTTCGGCTGGTGATATGAACTGCACAACAATAAGCGGAAACGGTTGACACGGAGCTTGCTGGAGAGTGCACTCGGGGCGCCCAAGATGTCATAGTCACGGGATGTCCCGTGTGCCCCACACCCGAACTCAAATCCAACCCCCGACGCTGAGTGGCCGGGGCCAGGACGACGCGACGATGCGATGTGGCCGTGGGGGAGGGGGGGGGACTTGACGAAATCAAGGTAATTAAATTTGAGTGCATTCGCGCATTAAATTAAACTCCGACTTCGCCTAAACCCTGCGTCTCCGCAGATTTGCGGCTCGTGGGTCGTTCTTGTGAGTTGGCAACGCTGCTTTTCCTCCCTTTGAATCCATCATATAGGTAATCGATTCTGAGCGAAAAAGCCGACCGCGATGTATTCTGATTGCTTAACGAAAGTTTGAATTGGTGATTTTAGGAATTTGACGTAAATACGGCTTGGCTGATGGGCCTGTGCACATGGTACGGATTAAAGCACGACGGTACGTTTTCTCTCTCCGAAATTTCACAAGGAAATCAAATTAGTCCAAGGGAAGTCTGTTGATCAACTCCTGAACATGATATAAGTGTCCTCTATTAACATGGGTTAAATGGCAAAAATAAAAATGACATCATTTCTAAAATCGAATTTCCATTTTATATGTGTTTAAAAGACTTGTTTATATCTCATTCAGGAGTTGATTCCAAAACTTCCCGCCACGTGAATTGTTTTCTTAGACTTCGAAGAGAAAACATTTCTTCTACTTTAGACCTTGTCCAGTGGTCCATTTCAGTGCTTGTAAAAAAAAAGTCGAAGTATTTGGTCGTCGTGAATCTATCATACATAATCGGTTTTAGGTGAAAGCGCCTATCACGATATGTCTCGACTGTTACGAGCTTTCAATTACGCATCTCTTGCGATGATTTTCTTGTTATATTGTTTTGTCTTCCGGTTGGTTCTCCTCGTATTTTAATGAGTCTGGTCCAGCCATTCAGAACTGAGGACGGATGAGATCTGTGTGGACCGCGTTAAGCAGAAAGTAACCACGCCACATCAGCTATTGCCAAGTTTAATTGGGCAATTTAATTTTTTACCTGAAAACTGTTATGGGTAGTTTCATGAAAATTTCCGTGAATTTTCTGCAAAGTACGAAGCAAATGCCTTTAAATTTTCAAAAGAATCCACACAAACGTCAAACGTTCTCTAGTAAAAAATTGAATTGCCCACTTAGATTTGGCAATCGCTAATGTGGCTTGGTTCCTTTCTGCTAAACGCGTTCGATTTCCGCACCGTACGCACAGAGCGGAAGATGTCTTCATACAGTCTGCCACGACCAGCAAATTTCTCTATTCTTTTTTCTCCTTGAGCCCATGCAGCCGTATTTCCGCTCCCTTTTTTGAGCTGCCACGAAAGGGCACGTATACGTTAGCGCCGCATATATTTGCAGACTCCAAACATACTCAACTTTCCCCCAAGGTAATAAAATCCTCCGGAGGAAGATATATTTCTCCTCTCCAGGACCTTATTTTCATTTGAAAAAAGCTCCTTTTTCTGTTCCTCCACCTTCCGCGTTTATTCGCCCTCTCCTGGCCAGGACGCAGGTAATCGTCTCTCGTGTATCGAACCCAAGGCCAATCGCCCGTTTTAATCTCGGAGCTCCCCCCCCCCTCCCCCATGCACGCCTTTCTTCACCGCCGGCCGCACTTCGTTTTTTAGGGGCAGGTCTATCACTATCCTTTAATCTCCCCACCTCATTCGGACGCTTGTGGCGGAATGCGGAAAAATCCCGCGATTGCCTTATTGAAAAGAAATACGGGTAGTAATTGATGGGTGTTCTCTCGTCCCTCCTCACAGTTTTGCAGCCGTGAAGAACGTTGGAAAACTGTGCAGCTTCTCCATGTTTGCCCACCATTTTCCATCCCCCTTCAACACGGTTGTCGATTCATAATTGGACAGAAAATTTAGAAATAGGAAATTCGGAACTACCATCTCTAGCTCGTTCCTGTATGAGCACTCATCTATGTCGAAAAACGGATTGAACACATGCCGTCTCTAAAATGATCAAATAATAGTGGTTCCTAATTGGTTAATGAGTTTACGATCAAATAGACGATAAGTTGACTTTCATTCGAACGTCGTAGAATGAGGCGCGGCCACCGGTAAAATAAGCTTTTTTTGGAACTGGATTCTTGGTCTTAGGAATTTCATCAATATTAACTAACATCATTCGCACAGCAGGCTCTCTTCGTACGTCTGTAATTGATAACATCAAAAGATTGGTCAAAAGATTAAAAACAGTAATATCTACTATAAATAAATCAATAATGTACGTTAAAGCGTTAGAGAGGCTCTGTGTGCTTATACTACGCGGTCGTTCAGAAGTCATTCCTTTTTTTGGTGACCCATTTTTGTGAAGTACGACACACCAATAGAAATTCTTTTTTTTTAAAAACGGTAAATTTGATGTTTAAGAAGCCGATTCAAATGAAACAATTAAAAAATGTCTCCAAGAAATTTTTGAAACAACTTAATTGACACCACGTCTCCGTAAACTTTTCCTAGTCGCTTCTCAGATGTTTCCGTTTTTCTCCCGCCCTGGAAAAAAAAACACATTGGATCTAGAGTCCAGACTCTTAAAAACATCGACAAGAAAAAATACTCTTGATTCAATCGGATTTTTGCTTAAATCAAGAACCAAGCCTCTTAATTTGAGCGGATTCCTTTTGAAAAATACTCTTGATTCAATCGGAATTTTGCATAAATCAAGAACCAAGCCTCTCAATTTGAGCGGATTCCTTTTGAAAAATACTCTTGATTCAATCGGATTTTTGCATAAATCAAGAGCCAAGCCTCTTAATTTGAGCGGATCTCCTTTTGATTTAAGCAATAATCTGATTGAATCAAGAGTATTTTTTCTTGTCAATGTTTTCAAGAGTATGGACTTTAGATCCAATGGTTTTTTTTTTTTTTTTTTCCAGTGCGTTTCGAAGAAGCATCTGCAAAGCATTTCATTTTTTTCAAAGATTTTTTAAGAACACCGAAAAAAACTGCGGTCGTGGAAGCCATTCTTGAAGTTACGGCGGTTCTATGAGTTACGGGTGCAGCACCCGTTGCTCTGGCCTCTGCAACCGGAGCAGTCGGAGTTACGGCTCGAGCACCCAAACGTCGGAGCCGCTGAGCTTGTGAACGGGCGTTAGTGCTGTATAACCCGTAACTACGGCTTCCAAGCCCGAAGTTTTTTTCAGTGAACATATTTTGAGAGTCGCGAGATCGTGCATCGTGCTATTTAGGAGTCTCCCTTTGTCCATTTGGTCAACGTGCACCGAGACCCATATTTTCCTCCGTAATCGGATTTGATAAGAACAACCTTATTTTAACATTTATTCTCTCGAGTGCTTGAAAGAGGCTCTCGGTTGTTTCAAACCTGCATAATTTTTTTCGTAGAACCATGGCATTTCTTTGCCCCATCTGGCAGGCTACTTTTTGAGATCCCGAGTCTTTTACGCTGGAACATTCACCGGTAACACATTTATCAAACGCGCTTTTTGGTCAATCCGTATTCGATACCGCACGCGAATTACAGCCGTCTGAAGCGTTTCATTTTCGTCGGGAGATTGAGATTTCATCTGTATTTGCAACGACCTTTCTTGCCAGTCAATTCCACTCTGTATGTAAAGTTAAGCATGTGCGCTAAATGTCCCAATAAACATTAAGCAACCATACTTACCTCTTCGAGATGCTACTTTATGAAGCATGTGAGGTAAATGTCCCAATAAACACTAAGCCACCATACCCCCTTGAGATGCTACTTGAGCGCTTCGCGGTCCAAACCCCCTCAAGCACTTCGTGCCTCGGGCGTTGATGCATTTCGCGTTATACTCTGATTTCATATCGTAGAATTAGATTTTAATACAAATATAATATGTTCGATGCATTTCTCCCCGCGTTTTTTTCTGGAAACACTGGAAAAAAACACATTGGATCTAGAGTCCGGACTCTTAAAAACACCGAAAAAAAATACTTTTGATTCATTCGGATTTTTGCTTAAATCAAGAACCAAGCCTCTTAATTTTGAGCGGATTTCCTTTTGATTCAAGCAAAAATATGATTGAATCAAGAGTATTTTTTCTTGTCAATGTTTTCAAGAGGCTGGACTCAAGATCCAATGTGTTTTTTTTTCCAGTGAAGAAGGAATTTTCTTTTGTTATGTGAATAATTTACACACTTTCCTGCAATAGGCGGAAACAGGAAAGGCGGAAGGGGTCGGTCCCTGAAAAATCTACCCGACTCCAGAAATGTGATTTATTTCGCCGATTAAGTTCAAGGCGATGGCGTGGACGTCCTCTGAAAGGTTGGCGCCAAGGGATGGAGGAGGAGATCAGAAGGTGCCAATTGCCTCATGATCTCTGGGAGGATAGAGGGCAATGGCGATTGGGCGTCGCAGAGCGCGAGGCTGCGGTATAAAAGCGGCTTTATGTATGAATGCATGTAAGTTCATGACACGTCTTTTATCTTTTTAAAGATGATGCGATCAATTTTTGGAGAGAACAGCTTCAAACTGCCCCCGCCGAGACTACATATTCCAACATGTTCCACGGGAGGCCACCATAAGGCTGCTCCTCCTCCACTGAAAGTAATTAGTTCCGCCCATGCTTATTCCGCGGATGACGATGAAATTTAATAAAATATGTCCACGGTATAAGCTAATTGAAGTATAAAAGGCATCACTTGTTGTTTCTAATAATATGCTCATTATACACGTTGCGCCACAGCTTGATGCACGAAAACCAAACGGGAAATCTGCAATCAATTGCAACCACAAAAATTCGTCAATAATCTCTATCTGACTTGAGTAGTTGGACTATGAATTGCACTTATGCATACATATTGCACACGACGAATTTAAGGAGAAAATTCCGTTCCCGAAAATTGCATCTCATGTCTGGGGCGACGCGCAGAAACTAAGATTCAAACTTTAACTCTCTATTACCCTCACAACCTTTCACTCGCAATGGAATTCTTCAGAACTTGTCTGCTATATCAGCTGATGCTTATTAGGACGTAGGTCGAAGGTCTTTTCAGCCGGCGCGGCACCACTGGCTCTCTCGAAACTCCGCGCACGCTTTGGCCGTGCGCCGCCAGAGCGCGCTTCCATATTTTATCTTCCATACTGTTTCTTTAGGGAACCTCTGGCGACCCTGAATGAGGGGTATACATTTTTTTTAGGTTCAATTAGTTGGGAAAAATATTTGTTGACTTTCATCTGTCTATTTTGAAGAATAATTACAGGTATTGCTGACTGCAAGCATTAATGAAGAGGCATTTCGCAATGTATCGGACACAAATCGATCCGGTTGAGTCATTAGAGATTTCCGAACGCCCTCCGGAGACCTATTGGTTCCGATGCTCGCCGAATTGTGTTTCACACCCAGGTGATCGGCGTAGAGTGCTGAAATGCCACGCCGATCGGAGATCATCAGGCCTGCGGAAGCTGTCCCGTGCCGCCCTCTTTCGCCTTCGAAAGCGCGCTGTATAGGTCCTCCTAGCAGTTGGTCGACCAGTAGCATTCGGAATCGCTACATGGTCTCCCCCCATTATTACAAGTATTCTCCTTTGTCCTTCTTTTCACTTTCGTGTCTGCGAGCGGCGCTGCATGGGCTTTTTTGCAGACGATCGACCAATAGCGTTTGGAACAAAGACATGACGTCGTCATGTCTTTGTTCCAAACGCGCTCCGTCGTAATGTTGACGACGGAGCGCTAGAAGAAGAAAAATGAAGCCACCTCTCCGATTGGCTGGAAAATGGACGGCCCAACCGGAACGGGTTTGAAATTCAAATTAGGAGCGGCAACGGAATAAAAATTCGTAAACAAAGTGTTCTAAGTTGATTTTTGCTCAAGTTTACTTACCCACATATATTTCTTTAACTACCTTCAGATTACTTTGGTCGGTCATTGACCGATTAATCTCATTTGGGAGTAACGATTATCCAGGATTGTGACGGCCTGTTTGAATCTGTGGAATCAATACGAGCAAGAGAAAAACTAACTTTATCTGTTTTTTTCTTCTTTTTTTTTTAAAAAAATCGATTTCCTTAACTTTAAAATTTTGAAAAAAGGGAGGTAATCTATTTTTTTTTTTTTTGTGCAAGCTACCACATTCAGTATTGTCCCCTAGAATCTGAGAACCAAAAGTAATCGATGCCATGGAGGCTAAGGGGTACTTCTCGAAGTAATTTTTGTTAGGGAAGACATTGAACCATTTTTAAACGTTTACGTTTTCATCAATCAAGATACGAGCTTGGAAAGTTTTTACATCATGTCCGAACTCGGGCGTGAAGCTAGCGCGCTAACGAACGGAGCCGGTGCGGACGGGACAAGGACAAGGGACATCCCTGACGGTGTTTTTGCAGCCGCTTTGATGAGCCGCTTGTTTGCTCCTGTCGAGGGATTTGCGCCCGCCGAGGCGGCGCGGCCCATCCTGTCCCGTCGCGGAGCTTTTAAATAATAATCCAGGATTTCGGCGTGTCAGGTCGCGAACTTTCCCGGATCGCTTTTGAGTGATTCGCTGTTAATTACCGGAAATTCCAGAGGTTGACACTCCCGAACAGGCTCATGAATAGCGACTCCGCTTTGGGAATAGTCCATTGAGCGCCGCATTGCCGCTCACACAGACAATTCTGCCGTGCTAAGGAAGAACGCCGTATGAACATTCGAGAGTTGCCAAATATCCCTCGATAAAACATGTATTTTTTACAACAATCATGCATATTTTTCCTTGAAATTTTCAGATATTTTAGATTGAATTGCGTACAAAATTGTCTGAAACTCATAGAAATAAATATTCACAATTTTTCCAGTAAATTCGGTTTTTATCGGAGGAAATTTGGCAACGCTCGAAGGTTCATACGGCGTTTTTGCTTAGCGCGGCAGAATTGAGCGTATTCGATAGTGGTTCGATGTATCGTTTGCTTCGAAACAATAGAACATAACCTCAAACAAAACTTTTAGGATTTAATTTGGAAAAGCTGAAAATGAGAAAATTCCTAACAATTTCACTTTAATTGACATTTGATACTCGAAAGAATAAAAATTAAATCATGAAAGACCCCCGTTACCTCAGATTTCTAAATTGATTTCTGAGGCTATGTTTACATGTTGAACCAATCGATATCGATACAATCTCACCTGTGTCATGTGTGGAATACGATCTGTGTTTCGTCACCTTCCGATCAAAGTATCACAAGCGTCATGCGACGTTTCATTTTTTTACAGGGAAATTGCTCAACGAAGCTCACTGAAAATTTCGCCAAATTTTCTTCGTGCCGCCGATAAAATTCAGTTAAATTTTCGAACAGATCTAACCAGTAATTTCTCGGTAAGAAAATAAAATGACAGCGGAAATTTTGAAACGTCGCATGGCGCTTGATACTTCGGGCGGAAGGTGACTATATTTCAGCGACCTCTCACTGATAATCTAAGCAATGCGATCGGGTTAACCAAAGTTAAATTCGAAAGACAACGCTGCTTATCGTCCAGTGATGATCGATGAGCAATTGAACTGTATTTTGCAATTGGGAACTTTAAATTCTGGCTCATTTGAAAAAACACTCATGTGCATAGGGAAACTAATGGCACATACGTTGTTTTTAAACCGGGCCAGAATTTTTAGTTCCGAATTGCAAAATGCAGTCCAATTGATCGAGCATGAAACTCGCCAGACGATAACTGATGACTGTCAGAGTGAGCATTTGGCTCTAGGCGCGAGTTGATGCTTAGTAGGTAAAACGGTCGGATACCTAGTAGAATCAAAGTCCGATCAAAGTACATCATTTGCTGGCTGTTGGTCACCATGCAATAATCTACTACGATCAAGATGGAGTGCCACCATTCATTATTCCTTTTCACTCGGAAAATTTCTTCCCAGTTCTCATTTGAAAATAATGCGAAGTAACGCACTTAGGACTGATGACCCCCGATACTCAGACGGAAATTAGTTCGAACTATGCGACTATCCGCGTTGACTTCTGAAAGTAAATACTCTTTGCGAAAGATAGCTGTTCGGGGTCTTGAAAATATATTTCTCTGAAGTTCTCTGGAGATGAGTTTCATGCGTTCGGCTAAGAAATGGACCTGGTCCATTAGCTGTGATCAGTTCAATGTCTTTCTTGGTTTGCATTTTTTTCTGTTGTTAAATGTGCGTATACAAAAACTAATGATCGAATTTTTTTGTGTGTTACAGGTTGCAGGTAAGATTATTGGAGATACCTTGGTTCAATTACCTGCTACGTCTAATTGTCAGTCCCGTAAGTTTAGTATATGTTATAAATAAATCAATGCATTTATCGATTGACTCATTTTCTTATCATTAAAATCATTTACCAAAAATTATTGTCTGGGATGAAAACATTTGTAAATAAAAATGTACCGATAAAGTATGAAACTAAATTATTAAGCTGCAAGAACTTCAAAGTAAAATATCAAAATAACGAATTACAATTCATTTTCTTAAATTTTTTAAGAATCCTCTAAAGGGAGGAACTCCTGCAAGTCAATTCTAGCAGTCAATTTAAGCTTTTGCAATCTTATCAACTGAATAACTAGGGGATACCGTTTGCGTATTAGTTCAGAGTTGCATCATCCCTTTTTGAATGCTTAATTAAATACATTTTAATTAGTCATTTTTGATGTTTTAATTTGAAGTTCTTGGCTAGCTCAATGATTTTGATTTCTACTCTACTGTTTACCAGTAAAGTTTTATTTAAGCACAATTTTTTATGTACAAATATTTGGTATTTAATTTAAATGATACGGAAATGAGTTTACCAAGATTAATATTTTAAGATTTAAAATGTTCAAAATAATATAGATTCATATCCCCCCCCCTTCTACCTTCAAGATTGGTCTTTTCGTAGAGCATTTTTTGACAGAAACTGAACATATCTTCATAGGCATACCGTGGACATGAATTTTTCTAAAAAAAATTCAGGATTTTTAATATCGACGGTGGAACTATCAGACCACGAATCTCGGTTTTCGAAGTTTTAGACTTCTTGTCATACTTCATTTTTTAAATGGAAAAGTTTTTTAAAGTCAGTTCTCCAAAACTCCCGTGATTTTCCTCCTCTGTGTGAAGAAAACTCTGTGAAAATTTTAAGGAATGATCTTAAAATAAGCCAGACTCCAGTATTTGCTCGAGCAGAACGTGATGTGACTAAATGGGCCTGTTGCAAACTTTTGCTAGAGCAAAAACAAGAGTTGTTTCTTATAGATAATGCCTCAAAAATCACGATGAGCGCATCGGCAAAGTCTGAAATGCACTCATAACTTCACAGTCTGCGTAAGAAATTTGCGGTTTTTTGAGCCTCCCGCTTCAAAAACGATACTACGGCACAGGTGAACATTTTGTAAGAGGAGTCGTTCCATCGTCGGCAATAATCATCATGGCCGACGCCAATCCGCCAAAACACGTTTGATGGGACGAGATAACACCTGAAATGGATTAGACCAGATAACAATCGGTGTGTTAACGTTCATATTTTCCACGCCCGCATTGATTGACCTTGAACTCTCCTCGAATTACGCGCGGAACTGCGCGCAAGCGCCGGCCATGATGAATATCGCCGACGATGGAGCGACTCCTCTAACAAAATGTTCACCTGTGCCGTAGTATCGTTTTTGAAGCGGGAAGCTTAAAAAAACGCTAATTTCTTACGCAGATTGTGAAGTTATGAGTGCATTTCAGACTTTGCCGCTGCGATCATCGTGATTTTTAAGGCATTATCTACAAGAAACAACTCTTAATTTTGCTCTAGCAAAAGTTTGCAACAGGCCCATTCTGTTGGCAAATCTTGACATTGCAACAACCACCATTTTTTCGGATTTGCCCGGGCTTATCGCGCAAGAGAAATAGACTTGAGCATATAAAAACTGACAGAAGTCAAAATTGCCAAGTATGTAGCAGAAACGCACCTTCAAATTTCTTCTATTTGGTTGTCGTGATAAGGAGGCTGTCGATGATTCATCTGTCATCGCGGGAATCGGTTCCCTCGGACGGACTTGGGTTCAAAGTGGCGGCTCGCCAACATGCCTTTGGTCCGTCGGATTATGGAGTAGGTATGCAATACCACATTTCTCCGGAGTAGTGTTCAGTGGCGTGGCGCGTGCATTGCGATGTATCGATTGATTTAAACCTATGGAACAGAATCGATAAACAGGGGTGTTCTTAATAAACACCTTAATAATCGATTCTTTACTATGGCTTCAAATGGGGAAATATCGATAATCGATTGTTCACGCCACGCCACCGGTAGTGTTGGTTACGTCACGCGAATTCAGTCGATCTGAAGAGCCTCTTCACTAACCCACCTATCCAAGCCTGAGTGTGCACTGAAATCTGTTGCGAACAATAATAGTAGTCCGAGATTTTTATATTATAGACTATTTCCCCTTCAGGCGACTGTGTAGGCAGTGCTGCAATTCTCCGGCAACGCATTGCTCTCGCATCACTCAAGTTGATGATCGATTTTGATCAAAAGCGGTCGCGCAGCCCTTCACCCACTTGAGCGTGCATTAAAAGTGGTGTGTCATGCATTGAAATACATACACAAGAGTCGCTTCCACAGCGCTCTCTGATGATCTGCGACACCGAGCCGCCAAAGTCCCTAATCCTCCCGAAACCGTTCAGGATTTTACAGCGCTATGGTTAAATGTATTATTACAATATATTTTAATCAACAAACTAATTGAAGAAACCTATCCATGGCGTGTTGTAGAGTTAGTGCTGAGGAGTATGACATCCAATTTTTTCATTTTTTTTTTTTTTTTTTTTTTTTTTTTTTTTTTTTTATGAAAAGAAGGGCGAAAGTTTATTTTTACATTGAGCCTTATGCAGGAATAAAACTTCAAACCTCTGTTTCTCAGTTTCAACTTAATGTGGGTTGGCTCCCTTCTAATGAACTCGGTTCAATTATTCAAATCAGGAGGGTAGTGGGCTGCTGATCACAGCCTCCGAGAACTGAAGTAAATTTCCCGTAAATTGAGCTCATTAAAGATCCAGGATGTTGAAGTCGCTCATTGATTATCCTGATCGCTTCTCTCTAAGCGACATCAAAGGCTTCAAAGGCAAAGGCCGCTGTTGACCAGACGGGCCAAGCGGGAAAATGCTTGTCGTGATGCCTGCAATCTGGAGGGAATTTCGCGGCGGAGGCTGAGCTGGAAGGAGGCGCGGGGGCATTTATCTAGATGTGAAAGATTCGGCTTATTAGCTCGTCGAGACTCGCCGGTTGCTCATCGTTTTAGTCTATGGCTCGGCTCGGCGCAAGATCGCCCGGTTGTGCGATAGAATGTACAAAGCTTAAATGGGTCTATGTGGAAATAGTGCTCGTTTTTCAGCAGCATCTGGCAACTATGGCTCGGCGGCTATCACCGCAATGACGCGTCGCACCGTGGATCAAGTCTGAGGCAAAATACGGACATAATTTGGAAACATTTGGGTCAAGTCAAAAGGGTTTTTTTTTGGTAAAAGAATAGCAAAAAAAAGCACAGATTGTTTTGTCCTGGAGGATTGAGGATCCTCAAACTTCCACCTACCCCCCACCCGCCCAAGTAAACTTTACTTTTCGATATTCTTAAGGCCATGGGTGAATTTTGTCTTAAGAAGTAGGGTGACTATCCATTTTTCATGAGTTTCGGTCTATAACTTAATGAAGTCTTTAAAATTCAAAAATAACGCCGATTTTCTCAAAAAATAGGGAGAGGGGGCGGGATAGTTCCTTCGGGAGACATTTTTCAAGAGGAAAAACTGTCTCCTTTTTACCCCTAGAAAACACTCCAGCAGCATGACCGTTTAATCCTGGGAAACCGTGTGTATCTTTATTGTTAAAACGGAACGTAGAGGTTTCAAACGGATTCTTCAGAATTTTCCACAAAAAAACACCATCAAGATGTGCTATGGGGCGAAATCAACATCAAAATTAGCCCTTTTCACAAACAACTTATTGTCCGCATAGGCGGTTCTAGACCTTCATGCTTGGGGGTGCCCAGAGGTGGAAAATGACGAGATCCCCCCTCCCCCCATCATCCCTTGCCCATAATCATTGAATACTGGACACCTGCAGATTTCAAAAATTCATGAAATAAAAATATTGCCAATTTTTTGCGCTTCATAATACGATTTTTTCTCGACGTTTTTCCCCTAAAGCCTCTTTCACGGTTCCGCTAACCGTACTTTTGCTTGGGGGTGCCCGGCACCCAGTGGCACCCAGTGGCACCCCCGTAGAACCGCCTATGATTGTCCGGCCTTCTCCATGGACTCATCCCACTGTGCGACGCGCCGCGCCGCCACTCGAGCCAAGCCTCATCGCTCTCCTCGATGAGCCCAAAGAAAACCTCACGAGTCCATGAATCAAGATCCCCGCACACCCTTGCCAAGTTGCCACACCCCTCGAAATGTGCCTAGTTTTTTGTTGATTCCACCGACGCTTAATAGCGCTATAACGAACGGATTTTGCCATCGGATATGATACGAACTTCAAAATGCGGTCAATGCTAGAAACCGGATTCTTAAAGTCGTTCCTTAAATAGCTCATTTCCGTAGGAGGCCCCATGCGTTTTACATTTTGACTGCTAGCCGCCACGCGGTTCTACCTAAATGGTGCTTCGTCCTCTCCAAGGCTTACTTCGCGGGCCCTCGAGAATTAATCTAAAGAAAACGGCGGGCAGACGTGTGGGGACTAATTTCAATTGATAAACCAGGAAAATCGGCCTGGTATTAACGGTAGACACTCAGAACGAATTGCAAAAAATGAAAATGTCAAGGAGTCCGAGAGCTTATAATCATGACAAACGGAAATATCCTTAAGGTGATTCGATGGACGCCATATTATGTGTCAGAACGGCATGCGATACATCGCATCAATTGGTTCCATTTTTTCAGCTACTCGTCATTTTCCTCCAATTTTGAGATCGCAATTCTGTTGTCAGGAGACTAAAGCACTCACTTGCCAATTTTTACAAACAAATTCAACGTAATAAAGGCGTGGTTTTTTTAGAGAAAAAATATCGCATTCGATACTGGTATCGAAACTACACTCGAATGCGATATTTTCTCTCTGAAAAAACCACGCCTTTATTACGTTGAATTTCTTCGTTAAAATTTGTGAGTGAGTGCTTTAGTCTCCTAACAACAGAATTGCGATCTCAAAATTGGAGAAAAATGACGAGATGCTGAAAAAATGGAACCAATTGATGCGATATATCGCATGCCGTTCTGACACAAAATATGGCGTCCATAAGTCCATCGAATCACCTTAACAGAGCACCATCGAAACCAGGAAGACCCTCCGAAATGGAAGGATCTGTTCAAGGAACGATTGTGAAAATAACCTCACGAGATGCCGATGTCTGGTGAATTTTTGAACCGGTCAGTGTCGAGTTTTGATGAAGCAACGCAATTCTAAAGAAAGGGTTCTTTCATAAAATAAGTAGTTAAAGCATAAAGGAAAGAAATAACAAAAAAAGACGAAGAAAAAACAATGAAAAGTCACGAAAATTCCGGGAATATGAAGTTTACAAACCACCCTGAAGTTAGGTAAATTCGAAACCCAAGAAAACCTTTCACCCCAATAAATTCCATTGATTTCTGTGCGGATGAGTTTTCATGAACTCCGTTTCTGCACTGGTAAAAAAAGTATCTTGGATCTAGAGTCCAGACTCCTAAAAACATTGACAAGAAAAAATACTCTTGATTCAATCGGATTTTTCCTTGAATCGAAGAGCGAAGCCTCTTGATTTAAGCGGATTTCCATTTGATTTGAAACAAGAGTATTTTTTCTTGTCAATGTTTTTAAGAGTGTGGACTTTAGATCCGAGCTACTTTTTTAGCCAGTGTGTCTAATTTCTGAAAGCACATATCGACTGTTTCCAATCTGCGTAAGAAAGGCTAACGAGAAGAGAGGTGATTTTTTCGTTTTACTTTTTGCTCTCCTCTTTTTCTAAGTTAGGCCAAGTTTCGATGCGAAGGTTAATTTCAATGAGGATAACGTGAAACATCAACATATTGAAACTAATCTTACTAAAATACTGGGTTTGCTAATAGTGAAGATTTTGACCGTATCTCGCAAAGAAGAAACTCGTTTTTTCATTCCATTCAGTTATGCCGCATACGTCATTAATTTTATGATAGATGAGCCAAACAATTAGCTCCGCACTCCGTAACGCAATTCATTTAACGATCAAGCTGATAATAAATAAAGGTATTTACAAACGAAAAGGTCGATTATCATTGAAAAATTGAGGTATGAATCATTCAAGACGGTTTGTCTCCGAATTTACCCCGTGGTAAAGACTGGACACTATAAATTATTCCTTTGCTTCAAAATGCGAGTTCGTAGTTCAAAAGCCTCCATGAATTTGTTCAATTTTCAGTGTTCCATTCCCGAGAAGGGAAAAAAGGAAAAACTTCACTCTTTCATTCATGATGTACCCTTCATTTTAGTGGCCAAAGTTTCAGAAAGCTCTCCTAAACTTATGATCATGATTTCACTTCAACTCAAATACTCCTCCCTCGTTGTGTATCGCGGCTTCAGAACCGCATAGTCAGTTCATAACCACAATTAACTAGAAATATTTTATCAGTTTTTTTTTTTTTCATATTTCTTAACCAAGTCGGCTGGTGTAGATCTCATTTCATCCCGTTTGTTGCATCACTTGCATAATATATTTTTATTAACGCTATTACACGTGGTGGGTGAGCAAGTGCGCTGCCAAGCGATTAAATCCGAAAGATGATGCGACTATTTTAACTCCGGAGCAATGCGGTATTGCCTACTGGATCATTTGAAGGCGTTTTTAAATTGAGGTGTCATTAATGAAAGATGAAAGCGCAATGCAGGTATGAAGTGAGAATAAGGCAAGCAGTCATTGAACTGCAATGCATTTCGTTACATCCTCGATTGAAAATGTTAACTTTCTAGAATTTAAAATTAATTTTTTAATTTTTTTTCCTTGCTTGTTTTCAAACGAAGGAAAATAAATTAATGTAAGTGTAATGTAATGGATCCGAGGTATCCAAAAAAATAAATACCAGGAATTGGTATTATTATTAGCTTGAGACCCTCTGTAAGTATATTCAGGGATATGTACAGGCTAAGCATTTCTGCTTTTAAAAACTTAGTGCAACGAAATTATGAAAAACTTGGATTTTTAACTTAATGAGTGTGAAAACTCAAAATGAAAATTTTGGTGGTAACGCGGAGGTCATCGGAGAAAATTGGGGTCCTTTTTGACTATTAAAGAGGTATATGATTTATAAACACATGAACACAAATCATACTCACAGATTAATTATAAGAAAATTTAAAGAATCAAATAAATAAATTTTCGCGCCAAAAAAGCTACAGCTCTTACAGCGATATCTAAAAAATCCCCGATTATTTTTCTTCCGAACATTTTGAAAAAAATTTTCTTTGAAAAGTGTTCAGAAATTATTTTGTTATGACTGGTTTGCTCGGTGCTATCTAATTTTAGCACAGCTGGACAAATCTGGCACGAACGTCGGTGACACTCATTGTGAGATGAGCTCTCGAGTCTTGAGTGAGTGAGACTCGATCGACACTCAACGTTGAGTCTGTGCAATGTGCACACTGCATCATCATCAAGCATCAAGATGACGCTTAAGGGTAGCTTTAATCTCATTCCTCCCCATCCGCCTGCCCGCCCTCTTTCTCTCCTTCCTCGCTAAACAGGCCCCCGATGGTTTTCGTCAAAGAGGCGCGTGACAACAGTTAAGAGACAGTATCAGAAATCCTTAAAATCTCAGTCTACCCCGTGAAAAGACCACTGGACGGGGTCCAGTGGCCGTGGCGTGCTTTGCGATCTATCGATTGTTATGTTATTTAAAACTATAGAAAAGGATCGATAAACAGGGTGTTCGCAGCGAACACCTTAATAATCGATTCTTTACCATAGTTTTAAATGGCATAACAATCGATACATCGCAATTCACGCCACGTCACTGACGGAGGCTAAATGAGACAGTTGCGCTGGTCACAGAATCGTGTTTCAATTCTTGAGTCCTGTAAATTAGCTAAGATTGCTACGATCTGTCCAAATAACAACTTTCTACGTTCAACATTAATCGAGTTATCGCGCTCTGAAAAATTCGGTTTATGACGTCATTCACCGCGCTAATGACACCCTTGGATTCTTACATCTTGCTTTCATCCCTGTTTTATGCCGAGCAACCAGTGCAAGTGTGTGTCTCCCTAACTGATGAAAGCAAGGTGGAAGAAACCAAGGGTGACACTACCGCGGAGGATGACGTCATAAACCGTAGTTTTTAAAGCGTGAAAATGTTCAACCCAAAGATTCGTGTTCATATAACCTGGGGAAAAAAAAAAAAAAAAAAAAAAAAAAAAAAAAAAAAAAAAAAAAAAAAAAAAAAAAAAAAACGAAAAATATCAACCACACGCATAGGTTATTGTGAGTTCTACTTCTCATATCAACGCAAAATGTCTGTTGCGTTTTCTTACTGTGTAAAGTGTACACCCTGTTTGATATTAGCTACCTCTTGCCTCTCATCGAATATCTGCGTAGTGTCTGCACAGTCGTCCACTTCAAATCCGGATTATTGTTATCATCTCAACAACAGAACCCTTGATAAAATTACCGAAATCCAAAGGCAGGATATACGGACGCGTAGGGAATAGTCTATCTATTGTTTTCGATAAAGTATCTAATAAAATAGCCCTACTGGTGGCTAGGACCGTTGCTCGTGGTGAGGCTTGCCCAATTTTTCGAAATGGAAAATTATCCACATTGACCGACACGGGCACAGCGTGAGGCGTGAATTCCCGATGATTTTGGCAACTTGTCGGTGGTGCGCGACCCCTGGATAAAATAATCACGTTGCGAGGCGCAGTATAATTTTATGATAGCATCAGCTCTAAACCAAGTCAATGGGGGGAGGGGGAGGCGCTAGGTGCCTGCGCGGCGACCCAACTGCACAGCCGAACTTCGAACAATAAACCGGCTAAAACTGAGGTATAATAAATGATCTATGATATGACAGGATCGTTTCGCGTGGTTGCAGAGTTGTGCCAAGCTGAGACCAATGCTGGATACCCTTGTATCGGCTCAACGGTGGCGGAGATAACATGAAAATATGCGTTTTGAACGAAGCCACTCCCCCTTTTTTTCATTTAGGACTCTCGCACGGTGAAAACTAGGACGCTCAATATATTTTTTCTCCTCGTAAGATTTTTTTTAGATGCGTAGGGTTAATGTCTGGTGTTTCCAATGGATAAGTGTTTATTTTAGGACTCGTAACTCACACATTTTAGTTCGCAAGACGAAAAAACGTAACATTATTTAAAGATAACACTATTAACTGGAAATACGCAAGTTTTTACGTATGATTGCACCATTAATGTTAACAATTCTTTTAATATTTGAGTGTGATCAGAGAAAGTATTCAATTTCATTTTTTGCCAGAAATTTTCAAGATATAGCTCCCTAATAAACTGCGTAGTTTGCGAGTGGAAATTGTGCAAAAGTGAAATGTCACGTTTTTTCGACTGAGAAACGACAAAACAGGAGACGGTAATTAAGAGTAATCTGATTACATTCTGAACACCTGCTCGACCTTTTACGTACGCATTCAGAAAAGTTGCATTTGGGCTGACCACTTGGTTTTCCTAAGGCTCAAATGTGAGAGTTATGGCCGTATTCATCGTCTTTCCTTAATGAGCTCCTTTCTTTAGGAAGTTCCATTATGTTTTACTTTGTGACTAAAGGAAGTTCAAGGATTCCTCTAACATAGAATTATGCAAATGATAACTTCTACGAACTTCCAATAAAACTTAAAAGAGCAGATTTGGAAACAGGTTTTACGGAATTTTCTCCAACTCTGCTAAGTCGGGAAAAGCTTTTTTTCCTTCAGCCAAAATATTGCTTTTTATCACTTTAAAGATACTGTGCCCTCGGATTTGTTTTTGGCCAGAATCATTATAAAAAACCATGCATTAAAAAGAACTGTAAAGCAAAGAATAAGTTTAGAATTTGAATAAGTTCAGAAATGCTTGATCCAAGAAAAGCCACCCTGCAAACAACGATGATCACAATAGGTCGTGATTTTTCTCGGTTTTGCCGAAAATTGTCTCACAAATTACCCTATTTGGCAACACTGCCACTTACGGAGGATGGTCAATAATTAATAGGACACGACTTTTACGTATTTCCAAGTGAATTAAATGAGAAGATTCAGAGGAAGGTTGGGTATGTAATTGCCGATAAAGTCAAGCGAGTAATTGTCGCATGAATAGTCTCCATTTTATATTTAAATATTTACGATCAATTCACTAATTTCTTTTTTTCAATTTGATTAAATGCTTGCACTGCCCTATCTTCGCGCAGCGGCAACATAAAAATGCAATGAGTGACTTATTTTTCATCTCAAGCGGATAAGAATTGAAGGCACTTGAACGTCTTTAGTCGCAAGGTCTGGATGCAACTATTCGTGTTCTTGGGATGTCCGTGTTGCGTCCACTGAAATTGCAGGCGCTCTGGTTTCCTCGTCACAACCAACGTATGGCCGCGGTTGTTAGTTCTCGAAGGGTGCTCCACGTTGCGTGCGTACAATCGTGTGAAACATGAAATCCTCTGATACGAAATAGAAATGTAAAGAAAAAGGGAGCCGCAAAGAAGTTATTAAATCAACTTCGAATGAGTCGTGAAGCACTACGGCAGCGTTGCCAAATGATGCAAGTTTCCGCAAATCACGTGTCAAATCATTTCCAAGAAGGCATCACGGATTTTAATCTTGTAAATTACTACCGATAACATTTCTGCAATTTGCGTCATTTGGACTTCTCTTCCCTGTTTGATCAAGATTTGTGTATAATTGTCTTGAATGGTTAATCAAAGAATCCAATGAATGGAGGAAGTCGGTAAAATTTTGTGATATTGTGACAAGTTCAAAGTTTGAAAAATTAATGGCTCCTCAAAAATCTCAGGAAGTTTGACCTGATGTTCTGAAATTGAAAGCTGAGTTTTAAAGTTCAATTACTGTTCTTATCTTATTTTGGAATGAGGTTTACCAAAAATCAGCGAAGTCTCATCTCCTCAAAAATGTCACCCTCCTCTCCAACGCTTCAAAGAGCTCCTCTCTTTTAGGCGGCGCGGCGTTTCGTAATTCGCCGCCGAAGATTCACACCATCAGTGAGTCCTGCAAGTGAAGTCATCTTAACGTTTCTCTCTATCTATGAAAGATTTTATCTCTAAAAATAAAATTTCGAATTAACGTATCTCGCTAGTTAATATTGAAACTCCCTCCGAGCAATTTAAAATCAGCCGGGATAGTATGAAAAGGTCGAACGTGTGACATGACAACAATCGTGTGAAGTGATAAAAATGAAGTATGATGCAACGTGAATATCACGGACTGCTGGCTCATGAACCAATGCTCGAGTCCGTGACACTGTTGTCATTTTGGGAAAACTCTTTTCACCCCTCCTCCATTCAGCGGGCTCTCCGGCAAAAATGTCAGAATGAGGCATATGAAAAATAATACATGCGGCTACGTAGACTACAGCATATTACAGATCGTTCAGGTATCAGTAGACTGCCTAGTCCGTATGAGCACTTCGAAATTTCAAGTTAAACAAACAAGATCTTAGGTTCAACCAACCATGAGAGGAAAATTGTTCTTATCATTCAGCTGATCCTAGAGTACTTTTTCAGGGAGAGTATAGAAATATCGTTTCATGGAGTCCTCAAGGGCCCGTAAAAGCAACCACTCCACTCTATAGTGCCCGTTTGTTTCGTGGCAGATCAGCTAAACAACACAGGAAATGTGTCATTATATAATAATTTTTTCTAGTTTCACTAGCTAAGCTCTTCCAAATTTCTTCCAAATTTTTCTTATGCAGTTTTGCTCTTAGGCAAAACGTTTCTACTAATCTCGGTATTTCCTTGGAAATTTTAAACCACCTTGTGCGACACACACAAATAAGAAAAAGAAAGACAAAAGGCAAAAAACTATGAGCGCGACGGAAAACCAGCTGCCCGTGGTTTACCATAGATAGTAAATATAAGAATCAAGATGATGGATCTTCTATTGCAATCCAAAAAAGCGTTGACTTATTTGACATAGGCTCAAATCTTTCGTTTTTTATCATTAGGGTCCTCACACTCTCTCTGTTTTACACACTCTACATATCGACGGTGAACCCTCCATACCACGTATCTCGTTTGCGGTGTTTCAAAACCCCTACCATTTTTTTCCAAAAGAGAACGAATCAATATCATTCTTTTCAGTTTTCACATAGTTATTTTCGTGTAAAGAAGAAAAATCAGGGGAGATTCAAGAATTGACGTCGGGAAGTTCTCTATTTTAAGAATGAAGTATGGCAGGAAGTCTGCAACGGCGCGAACCGGGATACTTGGTCTTGTAGTTTTAACGCCGGTATGATTTGCCACCTTCAGGTGATTCGATGGACGCCATATTTTGTGTCAGAACGACGTGCGATATGTCGCATCGATTGGCTCTATTTTTTCAGCTACTAATAATTTTTCTCGAATTTTGAGATCGCAATTCAGTTGTCAGGAGACTTAAGCACTGACTTACTAATTTTTACAAACAAATTCAACGTAATAAAGGCGTGGTTTTTTTAGTGAGAAAACATCGCACTCGATACTGATATCGAAATTGCACTCGAGAGAAAAATGACGAGTAGCTGAAAAAATGGAACCAATTGATGCGATATATCGCATGCCGTTCTGACACAAAATATGACGTTAAATAATGAAAAATAACAGGAATAAATAACAGGAGAACAGGAATTGACAACCCTGCTCCACAAATTCAGCCAAGCCGAGCCATTGTTGCGCTTTGATTATGAATAGCTTGCATGATCCTTTGTTTTGATAGCTTCGTCAACCGGACCGACTCAACTGACTCTCATGGGTTCATTGGGAGCGCATTCCAGCGAAATTTAGCCCTCTTTTTGTCACCGTACGGTACTTACGTTTTTTGCGAATTTGCACTGCTGGGTCCCTTTTGCAATTCCTGTGAAAGTAGTCGATATCCATCGGAGCAGTCTGCCTCCCCAGGGACAATATATTTCAGAGATACCGCGTACTAACAGTCTGAGCAATGTAATCGGATGATGCGAAAGTTAAGTTCGGAGGTCAAAGCTACTTTCCGAATGGTGATTGATGAGAAACTTGTCGAGCATAAAATTCGTCGAATGATGCCTGGTGAATGTCGGAGTAAGCTCTTGGTTGGGCGAGTGTTTGGAAAGTAGGTTAGGAGTGCTAAGCCAATTGCTTAACTTTTTGATCATCATCAGGGGAATCAGAGCGTTGACTTTCTAGTGTAAATTTTACGTCTCACGGAAGATTGCTGTTTGGGGTGTATACAAAACTAGAGGGCTACGCCCCCTGGCCGCTACGCGGCCCAACCCCCTGAAGGCGCTCCGCGCCATCAATGGGCCGCTTCGCGGCCCTATTTTTACCCTCCTATCAGTGTTAGTTTTATTTTTCCCCTAAAAAAATACGATATGAGGTATACTTTAATTTTAAACTTTATTTAAAATTACTTTAAAATTAAAAGGACGCGTTTTGGAATGACTGCTTGATGAAATATTGCAGTAAAACAATGAACAATGATAATCAGGTAATAAATAAGAATTCATGAGTCGGTGATCGAACCCACACTGTGATCATAGCGGACGCAATTGACGTCTTAGACGACTCGGCCACCGCTCGACATGAAGTCGTAGGTGCGAATCTTGTGTAGATAAGTGTAGAGCTGATGCGCAGGCTACCCAGCTACTGCGCAACCTCCTCGACCATTGCGCACCCTCCCGCGCATAGCGGTAGCAGTACCGGAGCATTCTATAAACTCATTCACTTTTATAACGTGATTTTAAAAAAACCTGGGTCCTTTTTCCAAAATCTGATTGCAGCGGGCTCATCTAGGGCCTATTACCTGTCGATTTACGCAAAAATCATGGAAATCGGCCCGGTAGAACGCTCAAACGAACTATGACAAAAAGTATAAATTTACATTGTTTAAATGGGAGAATTCGCAACTTTACCACGTAATATAAAAAAACCTGGGCTATATTTTGAAAATCTGAAAAAAGTTGGCTTATCTAGAGGCAATTGCCCGTCGATAGCCGCAAAAATCATGAAAATCGGCCCGGTAGAACGCTGGAACTAAGCGTTACCAGTTTCGCAAAATTAGGAGGTCTTGGAGCTTATAGTATAGATATTATCTCCGGAGTTGGCGATGAACATTTATTCTTATGAAAAATGGTGTTTTGCCGTTTACTGCGAGATTTGCTCGGTGCCCTGAGTGTGCATCCCATATCTAGTGTTAAATGCGCGTGTACAGATTAATGATTGAATGTTTTTGTGTGTTGCAGGTATGATTATTTGAGAAACTTTGTTCAACTACATGTCACGTCTAATTGCGAGTCCCGTAAGTCGAGTGCATGTTTTTCCTAAATATGAATGCATTTTTGACAGGTTATCACTCGGATTGCATTTTGCAAAAAAGAACCACTAGCATTGCAATGATGCCAAGATTGTGCAACTTCATCTTTTGCAATAAAATTGCGGAAATCGTGAAAAACTATGGAATTTAGATGGTAATTTTTGTCTTAAATTTTCAGTTTTTAGCGAGTAAAATAGAAACTATTAATGGATAATCGGGTTTTTCCTCCAAGACAAAAAAAGGTGGACAATCTTAGCAACATTGCAATGCTAGTGGTTCCTTCTTGCAAAATGCAATCCACTTGTAACTAAGTCCAATCTATGACTTCCGAGGTTGGTCTTTTCTTCGGTTATTTTTGGACACATCGACCTGGACTCCTCGAGAGGACCGAACCCGGGTTCTGGCAAACGAAGTTATTGATAGCCACTTATTCTCATCTCTTTTTACCGAAGACAGTAGTTAGTTGAATCGATCACAGGTTTCTTTGATCGGTAACTTCGTTAATCTACGAGCTATGGGTCAATAGTTGAACATTTGAGCAACTATCTAGATATTTTGATTGATAAATCCCTGTATTTCCTCTGTTTCCAATGCTAATTATCGATGAGGGTCTTTCAATAAAAACTCAACAACCCTGACGCTCATGGTTCGAAAAGCTTTAGCGTTTCGTTCAGGTCGAGTTTGTTTCTCATGTAAAAAAAAAATTTTCTTCTTCGTGTAAACGATTCCAAACTGCAAATAGGTGTATTGGCTTTTGGCAAAAATTGACGCCTTGATCGGTTTTTTAATGCATTTTTCCTCTAATATTTCTTCACAGAAGTCTCTAAAAACTTACACTACATTAGCTAGCATCGGCACAATATTTGCTGCATATCGAGCCATATGTAGGCTGTCTCGCTAACATGCCGAACCACAGCTGACCTTGCAGTGACCCAAGAGTCTCTCCACGTTTTAGGAGAATAAGTGAAAAGATCGGTTCAGTTTAACTTTCAAAGGCGGAACCACTCTGCGAGCTAGATAGCGCCCTGCATAGCGTGCAACACACATCATTTTTTGCGGGGGAAGAATAAATGTTTTCCAGATGACTGGAGCTATGCTACTGTTGCGGAAGACCACCCACGTTGTCAGCTTGTACGTTCTGCTCTCCCTTCAAAGTTAAGGGATGCCGTCATTTCTGTGCTTTTTCCAAAAAAAAAAAAATGATAAGGACCTCAGTATGATAATGTGAATTTCCATTGACGTATCTCAACGAGGAACCCTCTGCTCACGTTTGTAAGTTGATTCTTTTCTTACAAAGTAGTGACGCAGTCAAAGCGTGCGGTCAGAAAGTTTTCTTGGGTGGAAATTATCCCAAGGTCAGGGACTGACTTTTTAAATGATAATTTTGCTGATTTTTTTCTGATCTCAAGGAAAAATCAGAGAAAGTCTGGACACAAATTGTACAGGACGCTTTCGTAAATAATTGAATTATTTGTGTCAGTTTTGCAACCTTGGGATGGAGTTACGTCCCTTCGTCCCTGAAACTACGAAATGTGGTTTGTACTAAGCATTTCTTAGAATGGCTTTCTCCGTCCGCGCCTTCGGTGTAAAATTAGCGTCTTCCCGTTTGGCAACGGTGGGGAAGTGTCCCTCACACCGGTGTCGTAATTTTATTCCGTTCGAGAGAACACGATCTTTCGCCCGGTGTGTCGCTTTTCTTTTGCTGTAGCGTGAGCGATTTCGTCTCATTTGAAAACTTACTCTGTACCTTCGGCTCCCGCGATCCGAAGTTAAAGCATTCGATTGGCCATTACTCACGACAAACCCCCGGTCAACGTCTCCGGTCAAGGCATTTGCTCTCTGCAGACGGGAGAGAATGATAGCGATAAAACGGCCACTCAGCCCTGAGACGTGTGCCCCTTGTCCTTTTGCTTTTGCGCCGTGGCTCTCTTTGGAATCGGTAGAAAAAATACGCGCTGCACTCAATACCCAAAATCTTGAACGTTTCGCACGCCATAGAGATGAATATTTCATTGGAGAAGGAACTCATACTAGGTGTAAAATTTTGAGAAGAGAATCAAAATTTGTATACCGTAAAATTTTGTCCAGTCTCAATGAGAGCCGGATCCGTAATTGAATCAGTGAGAACGAAAGCACACCAACTCGAAAAAATGAAACTAATCAAGATACACAAAAAACTGCACAGTACGTGAAGAAGTTAGTTTAAGAAAGATTTTTGGTGCCGAAAGACAGGTACTTGAGGACACTTTAAAGGTCCACGTTGGAACAGATGCGCTAACTTCAATAACCTTTATGAAAATTGAGCATTTTCGAGTTACCGGGTTGGTTTTCTTGTATACACCATGAGATATGTTGGATGCTTCACAGCCCATGAAAATACACAATAATAGCAATTCAAACAGCGGGCAACAAGGTTTTTTTTACACTTATGAAAACGCAGCCTTCGTCAGTTGAATATAAAACAACACAAAACTTATACTTTAAAATCTTGATTCTGATACTCGATTTCACCTTTTAAAATGAGAAGGATTTTTTTACAAAAAAATTGTGATAACGCGGTCAACACAGTTTTGATAACACGGTTTCAGGGTTTTAGACACCCTGTATGTCTATAAACTAAAAATAGACAGGGAAAGGTGGGGACTAGGTTGAAAAAACAAACAATAATTACAAATCGTGGGACGTTTCGACTGGTCTCCCGGTCATTATCTAACCGTCAAAAAGAATTAACAAAATTTAATTTAATTTTTTATTTCAAATTTTTAAAATTATTTTTGACGGTTAATAGTGACCGGGCCCGGTCGAAACGTCCCATGATTTGTAATTATTGTGTGTTTTTTCAGCCTCGTCCCCGCCTTTTTCTGTCTATTTTTATTCTATGTTCTCGGGCGGCCATAATGTATTTTTATCTGTATCTCTTTAAAAGTACTCCAGCTCGACTCATACAATGGAACAACACAGTTTTGATGACACGGTTTTAGACACCCTGTATCTCTATGAAGATACGTACCTACTCCAGCTCGGCTCAAACGATGGAACTTTCTTTTTCCGTGCAGTGGGTGCTTTTGAACTTTTCCTCGTGACCATCGATTCCAAAAATCCTCGCTCAATCCCCGGACTTTTCGAAACGGTCGATCCAGCCCCAACTCGTTAACGTCCGTGTGAAGTTTTTTGGTCTCTCCGGCGATAAATCTCAGCGGATTTGGCGAGGACCCTCGAGACGGTAGCCGCCGCGCCGCGCCGCTCTGTGCAGACAAGAATTTTGAACGACCGCGCTAACCGCGCTCTGCTCCGCAGCGCCCCCGCCTACGCCCGGCGAGCTGTTTTTCGGATCACATTTAACACATAAATATAATTCAATGAAGCGTCGGCTTTGAGCCTTTGAGGACGAAAATACGTGAAACAATCTATCGGCGAGCAACGCAGTCGGAATTCCAAAAGACCAACACGAATGAGCGTTCTTCACCCATTCTTGCCATGTTGCTCGTGCGCTGATAAAAATATTAGTGTTCTTGTGTTACTCTTGGTTAGAGTCTCTTTGCACCCTGAGTTAAAACAGCTCAATTCTGGTTGGCCATGGTGTCACAAAAGTGTGCACCGAAACGAACGATATTGAGGGATAAGTATAAGGATTTCTGCGATGTCCGTCATCCAAAAACAACAGCATCAACAATACTGATTAAGACATGAATAAAGAAATTGCAATGAAATAAAATGAAATGGATTTGTGAAAAATTAGTGCGATGAAACTAACAATGCACTCTTGATAAATCACAATTGGGCTCTGTTTTCGTTATTTTTGTTCACACTTCACATCAGAGTTCACATCGCGAGAATCAATCAGAATTAGATTTTTTTAAAGGCCACATTAAGCCCAACCAGAACTGAGTTGCCTTAACTCTGGGTATAAAGGGGCTCTGACTTTTGGTTAATATAGGAAGTGGAACACAAGCTAACACACATTTTGTGTGTTGATTTTGGTAGTTTTCGGTAAATTTAGCGCAGAAAACCAATCAGGAACTAGGAAAATGCAGTCTTCTGATCGCGACGTTGGATTCACCACCTGTTTATTTTTTAATAGCTTCATGAAAACAAGCTGACATTTTCTCTTGAATTTTTCAACCGAAGGCTAGGGTTATTTTGTGTTTAACTTCCCGTATTAACCAGACTTTTGTGTCGAAATTTCTCTCGGTGTGTTCAAAGAGAAAACCTTAAAAGAGCCAGCTATTCAATACGTGGTTTTGCACGTGAGAGGGCGTATAACTAAATGTCAACGTGGCAAAATTTCCGTTCGTGATCGTGAATTGAATTTTTACAAAAGATCTATCGTGAATTTCTCTCTGAAAATTTATCGGATTTTTCTCCTAATGAAACTCAAAATTCAGACAAATTTGAAACGGATTGCTCACTTGTCTTGTACAATCTTGTATCAAAAGAAATTGTTTGAGTTAATTTTTCAATTTTGGTATGGGGTTGCAGTCCTCCGTCTAAGAGGCGACGAATATTGACGCTGAAACTACTGTAACCTAGCTGTATCTTGATCTGGGGTATACCTACTCTTGGCCGAATGAACTAATTCAAAGCATGGCTAAGTGCATGGCTAAATGCATGGCATGACATACTTTTTACATTGCAGCTCGATGGCACCATGGTAAACAGACATGTAACCTTGCCGTGTTCGCGCTAAGGTGGGAAAAAGCGTCTAAATGTTGCTTGCAATCTTAATTTCTCGGTTTTATTGAGTCATTAATAATTGATGTATGATTTGGTAACGACAAACTGTAATGAATCAACAATCAAGTATATTTAACACCGATATTTTCTCTCTTTCATTGGTAGGAAAGTACATAAAATTCGGTCAACATTGATAACTTATTTCGTATGGTGCGTTTTTTTATTCCTCTCTAGTAATTACATAATTAGCTGAATTAACTCAGAGGGGGAACCGAATGATCAATGTTCGTTTGTGATGTCTTAGGTGAGGAATTTATCGAAAGAGAGGAGCCTCAGGCAACTAGATTTCTTTTTTCTTTGAACAATTAGTTTTTCCCTTGATACTATCCAGTGAACCTGCAAAATTCGGTTACCTCGGCGCGACGTCTCTCTGCATTCATTAGCGAGTTTCTTGTATATTAACGTGCAAAATGAATGTTTTCCCTGCCAAGAAAGGACCTTTCCTTGAAAATCCATTCCATTCTTCTTTCCATTCTTTAAGAGAAAATGAATGAAAAAGTATGTGGTTCGATCTCATTTTCCTAGAATGAAGGCATTTTCTTAGGTTCTGCTTGCGAATAAAATCAATTCCAGCCATCGAAATGTACATCAATTTATAATCCGGGAACGTTCATAGTTTATCTGGCAACCACTTGCGCTCCCAATCCTGTGGGGGTACAAGTAAGCCGCAGGCATGTTCTGCTCGCAAGTTTTTCTCAATTCTTTGTTCTATCTTTACCGCTTCATCACTTTCGCGCTTAGCCCTCCCTCATTTTTGTATCCGCTCTCCTCTCGCGCAGCTTTTTTTCAACCCTTTTTATCCACATCTATTCTCCATCGCTTTTTCATTTTTTTACAGCAATATTCTCGGAACGGGACCGTTTTTTGTGAGACTCTCACCACTTGGAATTACATATACGAAAGGTTCGATTCCCATTATTTAAGCAGATATACTTTTTTACTCATCAAAAGAAGTATGTGTTTCAGTGGAGTGCTGAGAATTCCGTTCAAAACTTCAGCATAGACGTTTAGTTGTTGTCAAATGGTTTTGCGTCAAGTAAACCAGGAATTTTGTTGCCGGTCGTAGAAAACCCGTAGAGATTATTTTTAGAAATTTAGCCCATATTATCGACAAGTAATTTCTTGCATTAACCACAAAGATAATTCCAAGGCTTACGGTGACGAGTCTGAGACATAATGAAAAACATCAGAAAAAATAGAGCACTGGAAAAAAAAAATATTGGATCTAGAGTCCAGACTCTTGAAAACATTGGCAAGAAAAATACTCTTGATTCAATCGGATTTTCGCTTGAATCAAAACGAAATCCGCTTAAATTAAGAGGCTTGGTTTTTGATTTAAGCTAGATTTTGATGGAATCAAGAGTACTTTTTTCTTGTCGATGTTTTTAAGAGTCTGGACCCTAAATTCAATGTGTTTTTTTCCCAGTGAGTCCTGAATAGTAAAATAAGATATCACGTCCTATTAGATACACGCTTCAACCATGGATTGCAATTTATAGTCAGATAATAGCATCCTTGTTGGATTCGCGGACAGTGCCTTTCTCTATCTTGAGCAGTGGCAAGGCGTGCTTTGCGATGTATCGATTGATCTGCCATTTAAACCAGTGGAAAAGGATCGATAGAGAGGCTGTTCGCAACGAACACCTTGATAATCGATCCTTTACCGTAGCCTCAATCTGGAGGGTGCATCACATGGTCGCATCCAATTCCGTTTTGTCCCGACTAAATTTTCGTTGCAAGGGGGCTCATCTGGGGCCAACTTGGGTAATCCCATTGTAAAGGAGCCATCCAATCAAACTCACGACTCAAAAGGACGGAAGGTTGCCACATTGTATGACGGCTCCGAGAAGGAACACTTTAAAGCTAGAATAGAAATCTATAAATGTAGAGCTCCGTATCTTTCAAAAATGGTAACCGTATTCTATTTGTTTCTCAGATGAGCGAAAACAAAATGAAAGCCATCTCGTAAAATGCTTCTTGTTAAATCCGCCGATTTCCGAGTAGGCGCATACTCATTAACACGTATCAAAAGGGGGTACGATTTTCTTCAAATCGTTCTCTCTTAAATTAATCACTTTTTTTCATATCTTGTACAAATGAACAAATTTTCCGAAAGGTAGAAGTCATCTAATAGAAATGCCATTTTTAAGAAGTGCATAAATGAGCCTTTCTGATTTCGCACTTTCTTGACAAGTAAATCTCCCAGTTCGGAGACGACCCAACTCGGGTTTCCCAAGATGCTTATTCTTCACGTCGAAACATTCCTTTTCTCGCTGTTATATACACAGATTTTAACGTCACCTGAAAAATTTCATTTTTCCGCAGTGGGTCATTACGTCCAAACTGAGAGGTTCAATTTATGAGGGAAAGAAAGTGTGCGAAAATTCAGAAAACCCGGTGTTGAAATTCTGTATTTTTTTTAAATCTAAGGCACTCTACCCTCCAAAAAGTAGTAACTGTTTAACAGGAACAGGGTTCCTTCAATTTATGCCGTAAATAATTTTTGTTGAATCTATAATCTACTTCATTCAATTCAAGGAAGTCAAATGCCTAGTAAAATTGTCCAACTTGTAGCGCACATCAGAGAATGAAGGACGTGACAAGAATGTGTGTCATTTTTCTCTTATTATTTGGCAAATGTGTGCGGAGTCGAAGGCGAGGGTTTTAAGCGGACAGCGTTTTTTGCCCAGCACTCAACCTTAATGCCTTACGACTATTTCAAACGGATGAAAATATTATCACACAAGAAGGATTCTTCCGCGCGAAGCAGATTTTGCCTGCCAAGATTAATTACTAGCCGAGTTAAAGATTGTGGACTTCTTTTTCCTATCAGAGTTTGCGCTTCGTTTTCTGTTCTTTTCCTACACAGCGTGTAACCAATCCAAGTGCATTCAATGCTGTCATTTCAGTTTTATCTTTTGCTTTACCGTGAGAGAGCATGTGTGTAGAAGTGCGTTGCTGCTTTGTATTGATGAATTTATTCGTCATTTTCTCTTTATGCCGATGCCATCATCTATTACCCTTATTGTTTAGAGTCTGCCAGTGACATTTGTTCTATTCTAATCTCCGTAATCAGTATCATTGCTACAAAGTTAGGCGGGTTTGTTGAATGGTGTTTATCTGCGGGTTTGAATTAATTCTTGAGTTACAAAAGGGGTGTGTAATCATATGAGTACTCCACTTCAATATTCTTTTGAAATCATACTCATCAAGCCCCCCAAAAAATTATCATTATTCTGTATTGGCGATAGTCTCTTCGGGACATTTGAAGTATGTAAATTCTGATTGCGATCAGTGTTTTGTTGCCACTGGTACTCGTGCGTTATCGGGAACTCAAATTAAGATAATCAGTATACGGAAAATTAAATACCCTTCATAAAAGATACACCCATGGAAATATCACTCGTGTTGCTCTCACAATCAGTCGAGCACAACGGTCAAAAAATAATTTAACAATCATGCCACCTCATCAATATCAAATACTTTCATATCACACACAACACACAAAGCGGCCGGCGTTTAACGCATATTAGTGCCTGCAAGACTGTAGGAATACTTCACGCATTGCTCCAAATAGTGCGGTCGGCTTGAAACGCATATTAGCGCCTGCAAGACTGCATGAATACTTCTCGCATTGCGCGAAACGCAGTGCAGTCGGTCAGTTGGCGAGATGCCGTTCTGAATACTAACTCATCAAAGAGAGCATTAAGAGCCATTTTTTTCCCTAAGGATGTAGATTAGCCTACCGAATCGAGGTTTTGTGATTATCATACGGTTCTATTATTTATTTCAATAAAATGGTTGTATTCAAGTTAAAAAATTAAAATTTGGCTTGCCACCAAATTTCCTAACAGTGACCAATTACTCACCACATAGTGGCAAAATTTTAATCTTACAACTATTCAATTAAAGCCGCTCGTGTGGGAACGTCCGATGTTCAATTTAGCGTTTTAGAATTCTAGTGACCGATTTCGTCGTAATTTATACAGACATAAGATAGTTTAAGACGTTAGGAGTGGAGGCAAATTTTATAAAAAATCCCCTAATTATAATTGAATTTAAGACCGTAGAGATAGATCTTACTCTTGTGGGTCAAAAAAGAAACCACTGCAATTATGGAACACTGTATTGAACAACGGACGTTGTCGCACGAGCCGATTCAATTATCAATAGTGTGTCTACCATTTTATTTACTGGTGTGCAAACAATTAAAACATGTCCATAAAACGCTTGATAATGTCATCAAACTTCTACCGAACGCAATGAGTCACTTCCATATTGCAACAAGTACTGTTTTACACTCAGCAACAAGAAACTGAAAAAAATAAGGTCTTAAAAATGGGAACGAATTCTCACTTCATCGATGTAATCCGTGAAATCACCAGACCCTGCAGTTGAGAGTGCGAGCATAACATAGACTAGGGGTACAAAAATCAACCTGGTTTGCCAAATTTATCGACAAAATTGTATAGAAACGTCTGAATGTGTACTAAATGGTTCTGTTGCGCACAGAAGAGCCTCAACCTCAATAGGTTGTGTTGCGCACTGAAGAGCCTCAACCTCAATAGGTTCTGTTGCGCACTGAAGAGCCTCAACCTCAATAGGTTCTGTAAAGAATCTATTCAATAATAAATTCTTTGGAAGAAAAGTTGCACAAAAATCACGTTTAGTACATCAGTAAAGTCTAAAATTCACGATTTCTTAAACAATTTGCTCATTCCGAATTGCCCAGTTTCAAATTGCCGTTTTGTGGATACTTTTTTTGAGTAGGGTAGAAGTGAAATCGATGACATGATTTTTTTGAGAAGCGTGGGCCGCTACCACTTATCCATCTTTGTCTGCTTCTTTAACAACAGTAGAACGGTGGCCGATGGGGCAAATTTGAGACCTCGCTAAGGACCCTCTATAGATGAGAAAAAAAGTTCCGCTTTGAAAACCGTATAAAATTTCCCAATGACTGAACTGGGTATCATTTTGGACGAAAATTTCTCTCTTTCCCAAAAATGTCCTCGCCAGTCATATGCGACCGGTGGATCGTATTATCGGGCAGACTAGAGTACCTTTCTCCACTAGAGCTGAGAGTAGAGACGCATCGGTGACACGCTCTTGCTTACTGATGATCTGCGGCAGGATTTTTGTCAACCCAATCCTTCCGAGCCAAGAAGGAATCTCTAGAGTACCTTTATAGACAGAGTATGGCCATTCGTATCTTTTTACTGCAGGAAAACTGCTGCTTTTTGATTGGTCAACGAGTTTTTAGGCTTCATGATGCTCCTACGGCCGTAAATAAACAAACAAGATGGCGGCTCACCGTGACAGTGATAGGAAGCTAAAATTTGACAAAAATTTCAATTATTCGGCAGTAACAATTTAGATTAGCATATCTACGAATAACACCTAAAAAACACATGAAAATACTGTTAAATCGCCTTTCGCCTATATCACAGGAGGATGTAAGATGTGCGTAACCTCAAACTTGCTTGCTGATAACAGCCGTTTTGTTTGTTTATTTACGGCCGTTAGAACATCGTGTCAGCCTATTTTCACGCAACCAATGAAAAACCGGCACAGAAATGGCCATATTCTGTCTATAAAGGTACTTTAGGGCAGACTTTTCACCCGTTTCTCTTCGTCTCTCCACTGACGTATGGGCGTATCTCGATTCCTGCATGAGCTCCAGAAAGTATTGATTCATGTGTGAAACTGGGCTCTCACGTGGCAATTGAGATACACCCTTACGTCAGAGGGGCGACGCGACTCTTGAGATCAGAAATGGATTTTTTTGGTGAAATTGGGCAGAGGAGCGCGCGTTTCACACGTGATAAAGCGTACAAGTGGAGGCGTCGCGAACAATCCTTAGGAAGTACGTCAGCGGCTCGGCTCGGCGCGACGCTACGCGACGCGGCGGATTCTTTCGAGTTTCGGGCGGCGAAAATGCATTCATCATTGGCGCGCGGCGTGCCGTCTGTCGCACTGTCGTACGCGCAATCCATATTTTTGAATTTATTACGGCTCCGTGGACTCGAGCCCCACTCCGTTGCCTCATTTCAAGCCCTGAAAATCGACCGAAAGCGAACGCACAGGGTGTCCTGAAAAAAGAAGCTGATATTCCAGGGGTCCAATCCTCGGGGTCAAAATCAATGGTTTTTTCCAAGGGTATTTGGCAGAGACGTAGAGAAACCCTCAGTTGTTATCTTGGCGATGGTAGAGTACCTTTATAGACAGAGTATGGCCATTTCTGTGCCGGTTTTTCGTTGGTTGTGAGCAAATAGGCTGACACGATGTTCTTACGGCTGTAAATAAACAAACAAAATGGCTGTTATCAGCAAGCAAGTTTGAGGATATGCACATCTTACATCCTACTGTGATAAAGGCGAAAGGCAATTTGACGGTGTTTTCATGTGGTATTTGCAGATATGCTATTTCAAATTGTTACCGCCGTATAATTGAAATTTTTGTCAAATCTTAGTTTCTTATCAATGTTACGGCGAGTCGCCACCTTGTTTGTTTATTTACGGCCGTAAGAGCATCATGAAGCCTAAAAACTCGTTGACCAATCAAAAAGCGGAACAGTTTTCCTGCAGTAAAAAGATACGAATGGCCATACTCTGTCTATAAAGGTACTCTAAGCAATGGTAGAAGCCTCAGAAAAATTTCCGCGAGTGGATTCGGTCGACTTTAAGCGAATTTTATTTAAAGTTCCGAACCTCTTTGGGAAGTTCTGTCCCGGTTTGTCTCATCAATCACCAACACCGCAGTGGACACCGTTTTTACCAGATTCGACCAATCAGATCAGTTGGTTTTCGGTAGGTCGAACCTTTTTTAGAACCACCTCGCGAGGTGGTACCAAAATCACGCACCAACGCAACGTTGCGATTCGTTAGTCACCGAATCGGAAGTTCCGAACTCAAATAGAGTGACAGCTCGGAGGTTCGGGCACAAAAGTAGTACCGAATCTCTAAATAAAATTCGCTTTTTTTCAACTAGATCGGCAGGGCTGCATTAAAGAAGAAAAACGTTCAGTCGAAGTCAAGAGCTAAATCAGGTTGCTTGATGTTGATGATTTTGTCCAACGTTTAGATGCATCCACCTGTCATGGAAACAGCATGTTATTGACGCACCGCACCGTTTTCAGGAGGAATTTAGTTTTTTTTTGTAATTGAGGCTAGCAGTAAGTCTCAACCGAATTCACCGGTGGAAAATAGAGTTTTTGTTAGAGAGAGTATTATCACGTGCCTATGAGTTTGAATTGGTTACTCCATCTTGAGCTTCATCGAGCTCTTAGGATTCGTAAACGGCGGACGCTGTAAGTAAATGTAAATGAAAATACAAAAATGTTTATAAAGTTTCAATTTCATATAACAACGAGAACTTTCCTCAAATGCATTATGACGACATGTTTCCATAGTGTTACGGCCAATCGGGCGCCATTTTTGAGAAAGATCATTTTTTATGTAGTTAGGTTGGGAGCAAGTGCGGTTGGTGATAACTGTCAAAGTCAACTGCAATCTACCAGTCCAAAGAAATCAGCTCTAAAAGAAGCGTTTTTTAATTATGGAATATCCTGTTGACTCCAAGTAAAGTTTGGGGAATTTTTGATGAAGGGAGGGGAATATTTTATCACGGGAAGAATGCGTCATTTGCGACCGGATCTGTGAATAGAGGTTTTGTTGAGGTAAAAGTTTTCAGGGGAGGAATTTCAAGTGAACGATTGAAGTAAATAAAGTGAACCGACTCAACATTAAAGCACATGATTGGGTGTGCCGTCCTACTTCATCCATGCACAATAATTACACCAAGCGCACGTGCCTCGGATAATCAGGAAAATTCCAATCCGACATATGAAAAATTAATTTGTAAGTCATTTACCACCATTTTGGAGGAGGGCACTCATCCCCGGGAGTTTAATGATCTTGAAAATATTTCTTACAGAGTGCGCACCTAAATGTTGGGTTATTGGATACAGAAAACGTACAGATTTTGTTTTACAAGCGTTCTCTCCATCTGGGTCTGTAATTTGAATGATTTCATAAAAATTATCTGAATAGACATTATGGAATCTTACTCTGATTTCATCGACAACCTGGATGTAAAAACTTGAAACAGTCTTGATAAATGTATCAACTTCGTCTTACGGGGTTTTTTTCTTCTTTTTCTTTTAATTTAATTTAGGATTGATTCAGAGGCATTCAGACCCAAGCACACTTTATCGAGCGGTACAAAGAACCTTGAATTTTTTTGAGTCATTCTTACTGTTTGGAATAAGTTCGATTTTAAAATACAAGCCCATAAAACGTCTGATGAGAAATTCAACTTCAGATTTTAAAGAGCCACAATACTGGTTTTTCAGTCTGAAAAGTTTTATTGAAAGTATTTAAATAGTGGACCGATTCAGAAAGGATTTCCAAGTAGGCTGATGTGAAATTATTTGTTGAAATACTTGTTACATATCTGGCATTTTCGTAATTTGGGTTCATTTGACAAAATTTCCGGAAATGCAACAGAAGAGCAGGGCAGGGGATTGCTCAATAGAGCGCCTTGCACACTCTTCACGTGATAGCCTACGAGTAATACTGAGGCACAACTTACGATGTTCGTCAGTATTTTCTTCCTTTTGGGATATCTCAAAATTCTTTCGATTCGAGGGGCTGAGGTGAAGGCGGGTTGCTGGCATTTTTAAAAGTCATCAATTTCACGGGGCAGTTTTGCGCATGCATGTTTGGTAACCAAATGAATGAGGTGACACTGACACTTTACGGTCACCAAATCAGGAAAAAGTTCTTTTAACTTGGTGGATACTGAACTGTGGACACCAAAGTTAACACTAGAGGTAAAGTTAACTTTCCATGTGTCTGCACAGTAAGAAAGAAAGTTTTGCGCATGCATGTTTGGTAACCAAACGAATGAGGTGACAATGACACTGTTCGGTGACCAAATCAGGGAAGAGTTCTTTTAACTTGGTAGATACTGAACTGTGGACACCAAAGATAACTTTCGATGTAAAGTTAACTTTACATGTGTCTGCACAGTAAGAAACAAAGTTTTGCGTATGCATGTTTGGTAACCAAATGAATGAAGTGACAAGGACACTGTACGGCGACCAAATCAGGAAAAAGTTATTTCAACTCGGTGGATTCTGAACTGTGGACACCAAAGTTAACTTTAGATGTAAAGTTAACTTTAGATGTAAAGTTAACTTTACATGTGTCTGCACAGTAAGAAACAAAGTTATGTGTAGGTACCCGCCCGGCAATGGGCCGTTGCAGCAAGGTTGTAGTAACGTCGCAAAAAATCAAGTAACGTTCCTGGCCTACGTTGTCACAACGTTGGTAAAACGTTACTTTTGTCCGCGGAGCGCAACGTTTCGAAGTAACGTTGCCACAACGTTGCTTAAAAAGTAGTCCTAACGTACCTCACTAACGTTGTACCTACGCCGCGTAACAACGTCACGCTCTGCGGCCAAAAGGAACGTCCTCACAACGTTACTCTATTTTTTTTTTTTTTTTTTTTTTTTTTTTTTTTTTTTTTGCGACCTACTTAGTTAGGCGAAGTGGGCTCGCTCAAAGTTAGAGCTATGAGGGTGCGTTCTTCCGCGAAGGCCACCCAAAGTCCGTCATAACTGACATTTTGCCAACGCAATTGAGCATTTGTGGAGAAAAGCTCGCATACCTTCAAATTAATGTATTTATAAATTATCTGAAATATGACAATCAAATGTTGGAGTAATATCCCCCCTTGAGAAAACAAATCCTGAATTATGCCTTAATATCTCTTAGCATGCTTACAAACAAGGCGTTAGCGTTACTCATGTGTTTTCATATTAGCAAAATATGAAACGAGGAAACGTTTTACAATAGAAAGCTTTAACTTCAATTGTCAGACAAAAATAATGAAATTGAGAGGAAGAATATATATAATAAGTACAAAATTATAATGAGAAGAAAAACATTTATATTAATTATATTGACAACATTCAACTTAATAGGTCAACTATTTTTGTATTCAATGAGTTTGTAATAAATTACAATACCTTTTTTGAGAGGAGAAATAAAAGAGTGCAAAATCATGAAGAGAAGAAAAACATCTATGTTAATTATATTGAAAAATGCGAATACCTAGTCCAACAACGTCCAAAAACAAAGTCCTTTATTATAAATGAACGCTCCCGAATCATTGATTATGACCACTTTCTGAAGCATCAAGAAAACGAATTTTCAATGTCATACAATGGGTCTTTTTCAAATCATCTCTTCAGTTTTTTGAAAGTCATTTAATAAATCAGAAAATGCTGAAAAAATTACAGCTTGTATTTTAACTTTCTTATGCATTTAGAGTTGTTCTGATGAGGATTTTATTAGTCAAAAAGTTTTTAGGAAAATGTTTTAAGGGAAGAGAAACAAGAGATGTAACATTCTCCAAGAATAGGAGACAATATTACAAGTTTCCCTCATAAGTGGGAGATCGAAAACTAAAATTCTACACAATTACAAATGTATGAACACTTTTAAGGAACTATAGTTTTCCTGGGAGTTACAAAGATTCCCAGTCCTAAAAAAACACACATACACAAGTTTATCTCATCAAAATGAATATAAATACATCCAAGTTGAAAAGCACAAGAAATGAAGAGTCCAATGACAGAAATATACGTAAAAATACATCATATTAGTAAAATAGTACATAAATAATTCATAAAAAAAACAGAATTTCAGAAACTGTTTCAATAAGGTTCAGATTAAGAGTAATAATTGGATGGACAACTGAAGAAACTACAACACTGCTTCTTCCTCATCTGACGGAGGCAATTCAGCCGGTTCCTTCCTCTTTTTCCCAGGTTTGGCTTTCTGAAAATAAAGATACAAAAATTTATATTTTTCTGAAAATCAGATACAATTAGCACAGGCATGACTCCTCTTAGGCACAAAACACTCACTAGACTTTCTTAGTGAGAGTGAAAGCAGATTTTGGATTACAATTAAAATGAGCAATTTAAGGGGCGGCATCTATCAGGAGTTGGAATGTTACATTTTGCACTTATCAATGAAAAAAGGAGAAAAAATTGACGTGCTATTTGCAAATCATTAGATAATTGTCAGGTGGTTGCTGAATCTACGTTTATGAATAACGAAGGGACAAAATTCCGATTTATTCAAGAAAGAGGAGCTGCCAGGAGGAGGCAAATTGAATCTTCCTAGACACAGCAACAGAGAAGTTTAAATTTAAGGGAAAATTTCCATTTACCTGCGTGAGATGATTTTTGCAATATTTCAACCACGCCTCCACAGCCTCGTTTATTTCCTCGTCTGTAATTGTTATTTTGTTTTTAGTGTTAAATGCTGAACTGATGGTCTCTGCAGAAGAAAGAAAAATATGACTCATTTTCGGCTTAAAAAAAAAAAAAAAACTCAAAAAAATGGGTGAACAAGGCTAAGACAGAGACATAAAAACCTGGGATGTTTTGGGTTAATCTTAACCCCCTCTTCGACCATGAAAACAAAAATAAAATAAAAAAAATTACAAAAATATAAAAAACCTTAAGACCCCATTATCGTTTATAACAGGGAAAAAAAAGAGAGCCAGGTTTTTATGTCTCAGTTTTAGCCTTGTTTACGCATTGTTGTGTTTTTTCAGTTAAATAATTACCCAAAAATTTCAAAAAAAGAAAAAAAAACGACCAAAAAACTAAAAAATTACCAAAAGCCATTGAAAAAGAAAAGAAAGGATAATGCTATTTACAACAATGCGAAATCACTGTTTCGGTGAAAAGTATTAAAGTGTATGGATGAGACGTTTGGCAACTGAAGAAATGGACCCAAGATATTCAAAGAGCAACAAAGATGGGTTTGTGATAGTGATCAGGCATTTCTAGGAGAGATCAGGTGCGAGACAATCAGAGGCATGGAATCATGCAAGAGAATAATTATTTTCTCGAGGTGAGAACCGACTTCCTATTTGATATGGTCATGTCAACAGGATGGAGAAGCAATGAGGGTGTTAAATTAACATCCTCCTAGGAGAAGACAAAGCTCAGTGAAAGATTGGCGGCACAGGGTATGAACAAGGAATGAAGAACTGGCAGCTCCCTGAAAAGCTTACAACAGTTATGTACCGTAAAACGCAAAAGAGTGCTATCAGAACAGCATTTGCATATGGAAAAATTAAAAAAAAAAATAAAAGAAATTGTGAGTTCATGTAGTAAACTGCAAGCAACAACTTGAAATTCTTTTACCTTTAGGCACCAGCCAACAACTTGATCAAAATGCAACCAAACCAAACGCAAGCGTAATGAGACATAACGCCATAAAATAAATCTAATACCTTATCAGCTAATGCAGTTTTCATAGCAATCCCTTGTTTCATACAAGGGATATGAGACACCGGGGTTCGGCCAGTGCTGTCTCAAGTGATGCTCTGTAGAACATTTTGCAGATGAACGTGCCATATGTGACAGCAGGATGATAAACAATAAAATTGAAAGGCACGGTGTTTACTGACTGGAATTCGGCCTTCAAATTATATTGATTGTAATTTCTCCAAATATTATCTGGGAAACAACGCGACCCTTCTTTGAGACACAGCAGAGAAAATAAAGGAAAAAAAGATACATTCTAATGACACTGTATGAAACTGAATAGCACTCAGCAAAGATAAATTAGAGAAATATATGTTCAAATTTGTCATTTTCCATAAGGCTCAATGAATCAAATATGAACTTACAGGCCATTTTTTAGATACTAAACAGGTCTTGTTGGCTTTGACTTTTTGGCAAGAGGTAGTGAGCTACTGTTTCCAAAAAATCAAGCTTAAAGTTGAATTTCTCAGAGCAATATAATCTGTTCTGTTCTGCTGAGCTCATTTAAATTAAGCCTAGAGAATTGCTAAACACTAAGCTGAGATCTCAGAGGGGTGGCGCTGCTCATACAGATAAAGATTCAAGAAAGAATACTTCAGTGAGTATTTTGAGTCTTTCCTGAAATGACAAAAACCTTTTATCAGCATTATTCGAGTTCTGTTTACTGCAGTACTCACTTTCTTACTTTTAAGTAAACAGTGATTCGAAAAAGATAGAAAACTTTACAGTTAGCTACTCAATATTTTTAACAGTATCCTTCTTGCAAGAACAGATTTTGAAAACTTGATTATGGCCATGATTATTTTTTGATATTTTCCTCATTTGCATATAGTTGTGAGTTTGATTCCCACTCCTGTTCTTTACTTGCTTTGTGCAGAATCAGTTCCAATTTTCGTCTTTCATCATTATTTCACAAGAAAAAAAAAAAACCTTCCGTGGAAGAGCCTCTTAAATGAGAGATTCTTCCAAGTTAGTACATGAAACGACAAACTTTCAATCAAGAAATAGGTGATGATTACTGATTTTTCACCTGAAATCCTCAAAAAATCAACACTACAGGTAGATTTTAGCATTGAGCAGCGCAGTACTCGACAAACAGATCCCCCCCCCCCACTAGAACTTTATTATATTGAGAGTGGCTCTCAATATATAAAAAAAGAAAATTGTAACTGAAATGACAAAGGGGGCTACAACTCACATAACATCTCGCACATGAGGTGAACACCTTATCACTGTGCTCTTGAATTGTTAGGTGTAAATTGAATGCTTAGAGGCGGATCAAGATCAAGGAATGCAATTTCGAAACTTTTCAAAGGGTTTTGAGGGCCCCATACCATAAATCTATTCCCTTTATCAATTCAATGGGATATATATATTTTTATTCGGTATTCTATATCCCTCAAAAAAATTTCCTAACTTTCCAAGGATTAGTCTCTTTCATAAAAAAGTACACCTCTTAAGTTGATCGTTCTACAGATAAATTACAATTCTTTCTTAATGAGAGGCATAAAATGAACTTACTTTTGAGCAGAGTAACAAGTGGCAGCTGAACGAAAGACTTCTTCTTTTTTTGTCCGACCATGGAGTACCCAGACCCAAATTGGTCTGTAAACAAAAAGGAGCACATAGCTCGAGCTGTTTCTCGCAAGTCTTTGCACTTCTTTGACAGAAGTAAAGTTTCCTGCAAGCAAACAGGAAGACAATAGTCACTGATCTGGGTTTCCACTGACTTCAAAGAAAGATATGCCCTCGCTTTCCCACATTTTCTCTGAGAAATCCTCTGAATTTAGTAATGAGTGAACATGACATGCATCGAATAAAAGAAGGACTATTTCTGCCTGTATTTTAAAAATGATCTCTAAGTTTTCAATGTTTTGTTACACAGTTTAAAAATCCTTTAAATCGTAGTTGTAACTGTTATGATTGCTCATAAGCCTTGGTTCTTCCCTTCACGTTTCCTGCTTTTCATTTTCTTCAAGTCCTGTATACATCCTGATGATAATTATTCTTTCAATGTAAATAGTGAAGCCTTATAAGGGCAGTAAAACGATATCTTAAATGTATGGGCATACTGTTAAAAAAAATTAGAAACATGAGGCAATATAATTTTCTAGGAGACTGGAAATACATGAGATAGGGTTATCTGGAGTGGAATGCCACCTTAAACATCTGGTTGGTCCTGTTGATATTTTTATCTCTACATTAGATAGAGCTGAACTTCAGATTGCACTGCATTTTTCAACTCTGATTTCAGTCACTATGCTAAGCATTAATTCTTCCAATAGTTTTGGATTTAAAATTTGTAGAAAAAACCAAGACCACAGGTTGTTCGTACCTCTGATTTCGTTACTGAGGCAACTTTTGGAGAGCGCTTGAAATTCTACAAAGGATAAATCTTTAAAATCTTACCAGTTTTTGTTTCCAGCCTTTCATCTTGAGTAATTTTTCTGCCTTATTTAAATCATCCTCATCATTAATAGGAAAACAGGTGAGATTTGGATGCGCCTTAATACTATCAATTGCTGCTGAAGTGCCAGGAATCCCCGGGCCCAGTTTAGTAACCATGAGTGGTAGCGTACGCCTTAATACAAACAATGTTTCTGAGGTAATAGAGAGAAAAAAAACAGCCAATCAAATGCAAAAATCAGGAGGGTAAGAGAAATACTATTGCTTACAGCTTGAACATGTTCGAGATTACTCATGCTACTTTTAAATTTGTGTTCACAAACAGAGACCGCTCCATTTTCCAGATTTCAAAACAGTTTCATCAACAGTTACTTCTATGAATTGTGGCAACCCAGATTAAATAAATGCAGAATCATGGAAAACTATAAAAGTTTTCACATCCACAGACAAGGTTTAAAAACAAATTATGGAATAAATTATTTACATGTTACACTTATAAGCGACCTTCTTTTTTTAAAAAAAAAAAAAAAAAAAAAAAAAAAAAAAAAAAAAAAAAACACCTTTTTAATGCCTAATTAGGCGGAAAATAGAGAAAAACTACAATTGGGACTGAGAAATCTGAGACTTTCTTTCACAATTTATTGAGAACCAATCTTTCTATTTTTGGTAACCAACCCCCCCCCCCCTCCATCAAACACACCGAAGTTGGGATGTTAAATGTAAAAGATCATTGTAGCATAAAATCGATAATCTTGCCCTTACACTGCTTCTATTCTAAATTTCAGTGTCTCAACAATGCGAATGTTTTAACACATGTTATGGATGGATAAAAGTGAATTTGAAAAAGAAAAAAAAATAGGCACATTAGAAAATTACCGGCTTGATACAAGTCTTTTTGCTGTGCGTTCATCTTCCGCCATTGTGTGTGAAATGTTGTTAAACTTTTTGAGGTGGGCATAAAAAGGTTACTGAAATCCAAAGAGGCAGAGGGACCGGAACTTGATTCAGATGTAGGGCTCATAAAACATTCCTCTGCATTGGTCTTTGAAGTATGGGATTGCCTCGATTTTTCGTGATCCGAATGGGCAAAGAAACTGGAACTTGATTCAGATGTAGGGTTCATAAAACATTCTTCTGCATTGGTCTTTGAAGTATGGGATTGCCTCGATTTTTCGTGATCAGAATGGGCAAAGAAACTGGAACTTAATTCAGGTGTAGGGTTTGTAAAAGATTCTTCTGCAATGGTCTTTGAAGTATGGGATTGCCTCGATTTTTTGTGATCCGAATTTGATGAAACTTGAGCCGAGGGTTCCTTTGCTATATTTTGGTGTGACTTGCAGGTTTTGACAAGCCTGATATTTGAAGGGGGTTTTGTATTCTTGGCAGAACCTTCACCGTCTGCTGTGGAAAAAAAAAAAAAAATTAATATTATAAGCTCAATGGAGAAGTAGCATTTCAGTTATTAGATATAAAGTATTACCTACTTGTACAAGGTCCAAAATAAGAAATAAAAGAAGGTTCAGAATAATGCTTACCCTCAATGCTTTGTACTGCGCATATTTCATTAACAATAAATAGGTCCAGTAGGTATTGTTAATAAATGTGCAGTGCAAAGGCATTAAGAGGAAGCGTTATTCTTAACCTCCTTGTATTTCAATTATATTTTAATGCTTGCCCACACATGTTTAACAATATGGGAAAAACCTCAAACAGAAGTCTTAATTGAAAGCTGAAGTCATATTGCTAATGTAATAAAAGAGAACTCACAGGCGGAATCAGGCCACATGGCATGGAAGGAACCTTTTAACCTCTTACTGACTCGGATGAAAAAGTAATGAAGGTTGGGTTTGTTGAGTTGACTCATAGTAAGCAGAAGTATCCAACTGAATGGCATACAAGGCACTGTCAAATGCAAAAATTCCTTAATGCATCATCAGTCGGCTGTACTGCTTCCAGCAACAAAAGCAGTATTACTTCATACATATTCCTCTTCATAAAGATGCAGAATTTCTCCGTCCTGGGATGCTCTCACTCACTACCTTCGAAGGAGGATATTTGTGTAGAATCAATTGATGATCTGTGCGCTGAACTTCAGCACTAGAATATCAGAACAAATAAGACACTTGTTTCCTGAGAACTATACTCACCAAATAGGCTCCTTGATGCATTGCAATGAGATTTCCTGATTGGGGTCACTCGTTTTGTGGGCGGTGTTGGATACTTAGGTGTAAGTGTTTGGTTTGATCCAACTGAAACAAGGGTTGAAATGTATTCATTTTTACAAAAAAAAAAAAAAANAAAAAAAAAAAAAAAAAACACAAGACAAAATTGCTGAAACACATTGTGATCAAGTTAGATTAGGTTTTAAACCCTGCCCTTAGAATACAAAAAAACAAAAAAGTGGAAGAGGGGGGGGGGATTTGCTGCCTTTGAAATTAAAGTGATTCAGATTTTGTGTGCATAATTATGACTTACAATGAAATCAGTCGATCAGGAAACTTTGGAGTTCCTTCAAATGAGGGTTGCAGAAAGTTCTTTGCCTTCACCTTTTTTTGAGGCAGCCTTCGCATTTTCTGAGATTGTCTTTACATTACTGTCCGCATAAGATTTGCATGATTCACTATTTCCTTCGCATAAAAGAGCCCGCTTGAATATTTCCTTCTCAAACAAGATCATGCTAAACTGTTTTCTTTGCATAAGAGAGCGCATTACACTGTTTCCTAAGCAAAAAGTGATGCGCTTTGCTGGTATATGCTGGCTTTCTGCCTTCACATTTTTTCCCCTTTTTCCAGGTTTCTTTCACATTCTTTTACCCCTTTTCAGGTGCCTTCACATTTGCTTGGCGATTGGCCAGTCGAGCACTTTCTGCACCCCTGCTTCAAATTTACAATTACACAAGGCTTTAAGAACTCTTTGTCAAGAAAACATACATAAAAATCAATTATACACTAACAACCCTTAGTTATTGCTACAAACAACTTGATAAGTTCTGAGGGCAGTAAAATAGGAGTTGTGTATTTCAGTTAAATGTTCAAACTTACCTGGTGAATCATCTTCAGGTAACGGAGAGATTTGAGCTTGTCGGAAAGATCTCCTCCGTATTGGAGTAGTATTTTCTTCAGATTCTACATCTGCATCATTAATCTCTTCAAGAGATACACAACTCTTTGGAGACGAAGAAGTAGACTGCATGGCTGATGGTGAGAATGGGTTTTTAGGCATTCGGGGTCTCTTTTTCGGTACATCACTAATCTCACTGAGGTTACTTTCCTTTTCATCCAAGACATTCTTTTCAACAATCTTCGCTTTTGAGTAGCCTTCTGTAAAAAAAAAAAAAAAAAATTCTGAAGCTTGAGACAGAGTAGCAGCTGGACTCAAATACCAAAACTCCCTGCCTACAACCAACTGCAACTGATTATATACAGCCAACTGTAGGCAGTTTTCTCTCCCAAATTCCCTGGCAAATTTCCATGGCTTTTCCTTGACTTTCTAGGATTGTAAAAATTCTCTAACTTTTCCGGGTTTTCTCTGACATTTGCCACCCAGCTTAGAGAATGCAATAACTGGACACAGAGAAGCTTGTCAAATCATGGGATCAGTTTTTTTCAAATTTAAAAGGCTGTTCGTTTTTTTGTCCGATGTCATGTACTTTAAATGGAGCATTATTTTCACCACGGATGGTTTTAAACGTTTTTTAAGAAAAAATTGTTCCAAGTATTGAAAATAGATCCAATGAAAAAACAATCTTGTACAGTTTCCACTTTTTTCTGAAAACTGCAGCTATTTTTTCAATAAATTTCTTTCAAATGCTTCACTTTATTGATTGGCTTACTTCCAATGTTTGCTTCTTGACTTCCCCTCCTTTTAACAACTAATGAAAAAATTGAAAAAATTGAAAAATTGAAAAATTGAATGAAAAAATTACAAAAATAGAACCATTAATATTGCGCTCACTTACCAATGTTTTCTTTACACTTTGCTTTGTATTCAAATTCTTGCCATTCGCATGCGACATCCACAGGACTGGTGCACTCTTCAATTAGTTTCTTCGGATTTTTAATTTTTGGCCAGAGACAGATTTTGCCTTCTTTTTTCACCCAAGATTGCGGTACGACATTGACTGTCTCCTCTTCGGTTCCTTTTTCAGGAGGGAACAGTAAAACTGCATACAACCGAGTAAGCTCTTTCATGATTCCTATAATTAGCAACGGAATTTCAAAATGCTGCCTGATAATTATAATGGTAATTAAGTACATCTAATACATAAAAAATTTAAAATCAGAAAAAAGTAAAACATTAATGAATTATGAATCATACGTTTAACACATCAAAATATGCCACTTATTAAAAACGAAGAGTGAAGGTACAAAAATAGTTGCTCCAGTAAATCAATATAGATATACATTTTCTTTTTTTTCTTCTTCTTTCTTTCTTCTTCTTCTTTTTTTTTTTTTTTTTTTTTTTTTTTTTTTTTTTTTTTTTTTTTTTTTTTTTTTTTTTTTTTTTTTTTTTTTTTTTTTTTTTTTTTTTTTTTTTTTTTTTTTTTTTTTTTTTTTTTTTTT
>NW_017552322.1:1322133-1432366 GCF_001854935.1 Bemisia tabaci | reverse complement strand
GGGGGGGGGTCGAAAAATCCGAAATTTAGCGTTACGTATTTTACGATAACGGCCCTCAATTTCTATACGATTAGGTTGCTCTATTTTTGGCATCCATCCATAAATTTGTTTTTCTTTTCTTTTATACTTTTTTACTGATGATGATATAATAATTTATAGTTTATTCATATTATGTCTTACATCTATTAATAGCTCCCCCCCTTTTTTTGTTGGGGGGGGGAGAGGGGCTTATAAGAGAGGGGTATGTATATATTCATCTCATTTTTTTGCCAAAAAGAGAGATTGGATGACATGCTATTGAAAATTGAAGATGTGAAACTTTGAGTTACCGTGCACTTGATTATTTAATATTCCTCTAACCGTCTTCCCTTGAATATTTTTGCGACATTGAATGAGGGTACATTTCCCTCACATTGATCGGAGAAAATCATCTGTTGAGAAACAACAGAGGGGAGAACACCTGAAATTTCAGTGTAAAAGTGTCCCCTCCGATGTGCAGCACATGACGCGCTCTTTGCCAAACTATGACATTTTTTATCAAACGTTGCAGCAATGTAAATGGAAACGATTTGACAACATAGCAATAAAACGCTTTTAAAACGTTTGCCTAACACATCGAAACAACATTGTTTAACAACGTTTTAACCAACGTTTTTTAAAAGCGTTTTTACACCGTTATTATAAACGTTGCAAAAACGTTTTTAAAAGATGTCGACTTGAAACTTCTTCACAACGTTTTGACAACAATTTTAAAAACGTTGCCACTAAACGTTTTCAGAAACATTGTAAAAAAACGTTGCGGCAACGAACCCGCAACCATCCTTGCCGGGCGGGTATACCCTGTTCTGGTGGAACTAATCATTGTGGCCGGTTATGTGCTCTCCTGTTCCATTCTTCGCGTCTCTACCATGTCGAAAAATTCGAACCTATATTTTCGGGTTATCTTATCTGTGTAAACTGCGGACAAAGCGCACTGCTTTTTAACAGAACAATCCGTAATTTTGTCAGGAATGATCGAAGAAAAGTTCCCTCTAGTCTCAAATTCTCGCATACTTCTTCCTGAAAGATCTTGCCCAGCGTCTCTGTTAGCTCTGTCCCCTTGGTGGACCTCACGCCAATGCGCTCGGCAATAGCAACACCAGACATTAAATGCCCTATGAGAGGGCTAGAGGAACCTAACAAACTAAAAGCTAAATTGGACGGAGTTAAACAGAGAGGAACCAAGCCACATTGGGATCGAACCGAGAAAAAGAGGTTTAAAGTTTGGCTCCTGCATAAGACTCAATGTAAAAGATAAACTTCAAGTTCAATTTCTGCAAAATTTGCTCCAACAAAAACTTCGAATTTTTGGCGATAGATACTAGAGCAGTGGTTGAGTTCAATACCACTCATAACTCAATTTTTTCCAAAATGCGGGTTGGTTCCTTTCTGTTTAACTCAGTCCAATTGTTCTCCCAAATCCAAACAACCAGTAATAACTCAGCCCTTTTTTTACCATATTTGGTGCAAAAGGTAAACCTCGCGTTATTAAAGAAAGAAGGCAGAGTTACATACATCCAGAAAAAACTGATCCCATTCCTGGATTATTCCCATAAATATTATCTAAGCTACGCTCTTGAAAGTTTGTAGTGCATGGATGCAACATCTAAGAAGACGTTTAGTCTTAATATCAATTTCCGAAATTATTGAAGTCGGGAATTAGTAATTTAAAAAGTGGGACCTTTAAAAAGACCCCAAAAATTCATGACTTTCATAATCTTAAAAATTTAAACCAAAGACGTGGTAACTCGAATGCGAAGCAAGTCGTTACTTGAAATTCTCTTACGGGGTTTCAGCAGTAGAATCCAACAATTAAAAAAAGGAGCAAATTGAGGTTCATTGTCTAAGATGAAGAACTCTGCCAATCAGGTAACGAGCAGACCCCTCTTCTCCCGAAAGCCCTGGCTCTCTTTTAACTAAATAAAGCTTAGCTCAGCTTGGTGCAAATTACTTGTCGTGCTGTTCACGGAGAGAGAACAACGGCAGAGCAATTGGAGCATCTTGAAGACGTTGATCCCGAACGAACAAAAGCAAAACAAAAGGAGGTGGAATAATGGTGTGCGTCATATTCGGTTGTGAAGTTCCGATTACTAACTAAAGACGGGAGGAATTGTACTGTTGCCAGCTCGCATAAAAATCTCTCGCAATAGTTGTTTGATCCACCCGCATTCTCTCGATTATATAAAATCGAGAGAATGCGGAATAATCGAGAGAATGCGGAATGAACTATAGTTTATGATAAAAAGGCGCATCTGACGATAGGTCTGTTGGAAATTTACGCTGAGAGTTGAAAAAACGGCGTTTTTTAAAGTAGGTAAATGGTACGAATTTCATCATGAACCCGCCGGAAAAGTCTGAAATCCACCCCAAATTCCACAGTCAGCCCAAAAAATTGCGCATTCTTGAGATTTTCGCTTCAAATCGTGTGCTTAAGGTCCGGGCCCCAAGCACGGAGGGGGGGGGGTCCGAGGGGCATCCCCCGAGAAATTTTAGAATTTATACGACTAATTGGACGCATTCTGAAGCTTCCATAAAGAATTTTTCCATCAATTTCTTCGGGATAATTATGTTTTTTCTTTTATACTGTCAGCACAAAATACTCGCGAATTGTTGCATTCAAAACATCTGGAAAATTTTTATTTTTTTTTTGGGGGGGGGGGCATATGATAATATTTTCAGTTCTAAGAGGGCCAGGCCCCCCTGGACTCCCCCTTCGTTAGTCTATGGCAAGAGAGTTGAGCCATGAGCCATTGAAGTCAAGGATGCCCAGACTGGAGACTCTTGGCATCTGACGAAGAAAATGAAACGCGGTTACTAAAAAAATCCCTCTGCACTAAAAATCTTGAAAATAGATAGACATACTCCAAGAAGAATACTTCTTTGAAAATTTCTGAAGAATTTACTGTGCCCCAGCGTGTTTTTGAAAATTTATTCACCTTTGGCGAAATTTGTAGGGTAAATTTTTCACTTTTTCTTACGAAACAAGTGTTGCATGTGAATTCGTAGTGGTTTTTAACGGGCCCGGGTCCCGGTACCAGGGACCCAGTATCCCCCCCCCCCTTGTGGCGGGCCTGCTTTCATGCACGCTGGGCGTGTCGATTTCCATTGCGCCGTAAGAATGAGACGTAAAATTTAAATGGAGATAGCCTCCATGCACGCTGGGCTTGTCGATTTCCTCTGAAATTTTTGCAGTGGTGAATGCATAGCTGAAGTGCGCTCCAGCTAAAATTGCGTTTCACAAATAGATGGTTTTTCTACGAGGATTAAAAATAAATAAGTGACGCGAAATATAACAAAAGAATATGAACTATGCAAAACGATAATCCGGGTATCGGAACTTGGCTGATTTGAAAACGCCTTCAAATGCGGCGTGATACCTCACGCATTCCGGAGAGTTCAAATAGTTGTATCATTGCGCCGTAAGAATGAGACGGAAAATTTAAATGGAAATAGCCGTCATGCTCACAAAAGACACTGCTAACTGAGTACACTTACTATCGATGAAATCCCTACTCTCGATAATTACGTTGAGCACATCATACAACATTTGTGCCGTCGATGTTCCGCTTTTACAAATTTATCCTATCAGCGGGTAGTTTAATTCCGTCGCCGGAAATCAGTTTTGCTCGAAAAGAGCCAAGATACCTGATCTAAGTGAACGAACAGTTTTTCAATTGTTACACACCATTCTCACGTGTTTATTTATTTTACACTTTGTTTTTGCATTAAAAAGAAGTACGAAATAAACCCACGTTTCGAAACTATTGAAATCTCATTATGTGAGGAACGTCCGTACGAACTACACTTTGCACTGAGGAACTACAAGTTTTGGCTCATCTTAGAAACAACGTGTGTGCCATGTTTTAAGGATGAGCCAGAGATTGTAGTTCTTAATTGAAAAATACAGTCTTTTTTTGCGAGATAGTGAATTTCATTTTAGGTTGGATTTTCTTCCGTCCCCTTTTGGACAAACCTGACTGCCGGACACTAAAAAAAAACTGCCCACGGAAGCGGTAATTCGATTATTTATAAGATATTTCGATATTCATTATTATTAAGCGTTATTCACAGTGCAAGTTGTGCGTTAAAGTGTGGATTTTCGACAGTTTTCCCGTGTATAACGTCATTTTTGTGCGCTATCACTTCTAAAAATTGTTCTCGGTCAGCGAGCTGTGTTTCTTAGAGGCGGATGCAGCAATTTGGCAATATCGAATTCCTTCCATTTAAACCCATGTTAAATAATCGATTCTTGTCGGAACACCAGCCCCTGTAAGAATCGATACATTTCCATAGGTTTTAATGGAGAAAAGAGAATGTTACCAACTTGCTGGATCCGCCAAGAAGGGTCTCTTTTGAGCGACGGAACCATGCTGAGTTTTTATAAACTACGATCCTTTCGCGAATGAACTGCCATGTACATATTGGAAAATCACCATGATGAAAAACTGACCCAAATAAGTTTGTGGTCCTCAGCCGAAATGCTTTGGTTCGACCGTTGTTTTAACATTCCCGACTCCCCCCCCCCCCCCCTTTTTTTTTTCTTAGCCGAAAGTCGAGCGTACGAGCAGAAGTTACCTCGACAGTCAGGAGTTTCCGGGTACGAACCAATCTTATCCCGAATCTCGAACGAGGCGCCTTGCGTCAGGTGTGTAGGAGGTTAACCTCATCTGGCGCGGTGTCATCATGCGCTTGTGTTTCAGCCCGCATCGCTGCGCTAAGCAAGAACACCGTAAGAAAATCGAGTCGTTGCCACGTGTCCGCCGATTAAATATTTAGCCGCATGAAAATACCTCAGTAATTCTCCTCGAAATTTTCCGGTATCGTAAGATGAATTGTGGAGTATATCCGCTAAAGAATTGAAACAGGGTTGCCTTAGTCAGGGAAAACCGGGAAATGTCAAGGCATTTTAAGAAGTCAGGGGAAACCGGGAAATGTCAGGGGAAACTTGTCGGGTCACCATTATTTGCTTCCTAGAATGGATCCGACGTTTCGAACAACAAATTCTGTCTGAAAACTATTTCAAATAATGTCTTGTTAATCATTAGGCGTATATTCAATTGTCAGGGAATCGAGATGTTGCGTGCATGAGGTATTTGCGATTTGACCACTGATTCTTTTGTAAAAGTTCTCGAAAAACACGATGGTGCGACTGGTTTTCTCTGAAATCATCTCCCAAGCTCAAAAAAAGCTTTCAAAGTGAGGCCAAAATGGAGGGTATATCCCATACCTTACCCTGAGAGTCCACCTTTACTTCAAGACGAACTCTCCATGCAAAGATAGGGAGCAAATACATTGACAGGGCTGCCACTTTGTTTGGGGACTCCAAAACTGAAAACACGGCAACCTTGCTAATGTATTTGCTCCCTGTCTTTGCATGGAGAGTTTGTCTTGATGTAGAAGTGGACTCCCAGGATATCGTGGGATATGGGATATCCCCTCCATTTTGATCTCAACTTGAGAGCTTTTTTGAGCTTGGGATTTGATTTCAGGGAAAACCAGTGGCACCATCGTGTTTCTCGCGAACTTTTACACGAGAATCAACAGTCAAATCGCACATTCCTCACACATGCAACATCTCCGCATTGAAGTGAGTCCCCACACGCCTGCCCGCCGCTTTCTTTAGATTAATTATCGAGGGCCCGCGAAGTAACCATCGGAGAGGACGAAGCGCCATCTAGGTAGAACCCCGTGGCGGCCAGCAGTCTTTTGAGCTCGGGAGATGATTTCAGAAAAAACCAGTGGCACCATCGTGTTTCTCGCAAACTTTTACATAAAAATCAATGGTCAAATCGCTAATTCCTCACACATGCAACATCTCCATTTCACCAAAATGTGTCAGGGAAATCAAGGAAATGTCAGGGAATTTCATCTTCCAAATTCTTTGGCAACCCTGTTGAAAGAAAATGAGCCACGAGTTTTCCAGATATTGCTCGTTTCAGAGGGAGAAACATGGCAACGTACGAATGTTGATAAGGTGTTTTTTCCTCAGCTCAGAGGCATGCTGCGGCGCGCGGCGTCGGCTGAGACCGAAAGTGAAATATAATAGAGATGGTTGGGAGGTCGCGATGCGTGACTGCGAGTTGGGACAGGGCAAGGTTTGCGCGAAGGGATCCCTCGGGGCGGGGTGGAGGAAGAGAAGGGATGGGTCGTGTGATATGCGTGCGGAACTGCCGTCCGGAAACATAATTCCTTTACGCGTGCCAAAGCAGGCATGCTCGCTGAATCATAATGGAAACTCAATGCTCACCGGCGCGACGCCTCACGAGGAGAGGGCGTAAATCCGTTTTTGCGCGAGCCCTGGGTGGCGTTGCGTTTTACGAACGACAGGGCTCATCAAAACCGTGCAGTCAAGCTCATGTGTCGGGCAAGCCAAGATTTAAGGGATATATGGTGATTTTGGCGGAAAGTAAACACGATGGTGGATGAGTTTGGCTCAACTGCCGTGTTGAGGAAAAACGCCGTATGAACCTTCAGGCGTAGCCGAATTTCCTCTGATGAAGTACAAATGTACCGGGGAAGTTGTGAATATTTTTCTTCCCATTTTTGGACAATATTGTTCGCACATTAAGCTGAAACATCTGAAAATTTCAAGGAGAAATATGCATAACTTTCCTCCAAAATAAACATTTTATCGGAAGCAATTTGACAACTATCGAATGCTTATACGGCGTTTTTCCGTAGCACGGCAGTGAAGCACACCGAAACTCCATTGATATTTTCAAATGTGACCGGTCACAGAAAGAGATGTCTTAGATCAAGCAGGGTGACAAGTGCTTGAAAAGTCAGGAAACATCTGGAAAACTCTCATGTCAAGGAATTTTGTTCGGTGAGAAAATAGTATTTTTTATTTAAGCTTGGATTAATCAGCTAACCAGTCAGCTGATTTTACAGTATTTTTTATAATTTTTTTCTGATATGGGAAATAGTATAAAAGTAGATTTAACAGTGAGAAAATGCACCGCCTAGTGACGTCATCCGGCTGCATTTCCCATTTAAACACACGTATTTTAGCAGAAATAGTATAAAAGTAAATTTAAAAGTGAGAATTTGCACCGCCTAGTGACGTCATTCCCCATTTATACACACGTACTTTAAGCAGATTAGATCATTTTGACATATCTTCGTCGATAATTGTTCAATTCATGAACCAAGGGTATCCTCATCGTGTTCAGTTCACTCAGTTGTCTCCACCTAAACACGAAATTCATCAAATCTCAGACACCTACACATTCTCTTTAAAAGTGTAGCTTTCGGAAGCATTTTTCCGACAAGGTGAAAACATTTCTGAGGAGCCGGAAAATGTTGCAACATTGCGGGTCACGTTAAAGGGAGAGCCGGAACATCTCGACAAACATATTCGAATCGAGTGTAATCTGGAGGCGAGCCGTAACTCCTGTGTGCTACGCGGTGAGATAAATGCCGCAGTAACTGCACGAGCGTTGTACGGGTGTATTTTCGGTTACACACCCTTTCGGCTCTGGTCTCGAGGAGGACCGCCAGACTAATGCTCCATATAAATATCAATAATCTTAGCATTTGTAGCTCCTTCGTCGCCTTTCCGCCTCCAGCGGCTCGGCGCACTGTGCTTTCTCCCTCTCAGCTGTGACGCTACCAAGTAGTGACGTCACACACAACAGAGGAATCTTAACTCTCGAGTGAGGGGTAAAATTCCTGGGTGGCACTGCAATGAGAGAACTGCTCAGCCGTACAGTGGAACATACTACCAGAAGAGGTCGGACATGAAATTTTTGGCTAAAATATGTCAAGGCTTTATGTTTATTTCGTCACAAAATCTATTTGTTCAATATGTATAGACCTTATTGTTTGGTTCATACGACCCCTCTCTCGGCTCATGCAACCTAGCTTTTTCGTTAGTTCTGTTCGGTTGCATGCACCGAGGTTACGGTTCCCAGAACCGACAGAGCGGTTACATGAACCGAACAATACGGTCATCGGTCAATCTTGAACAAGTACATTGGGTTCAAATAACCGAGGCTCTTTATCTCAGTGTATAGTATTGATCGCATTAGGTGAAGACCTCTGATACTAACAGGGACCCTGCTATCTATTAGCCCTCTGAGCCTGGACCCCTTTGCCCATCCCTCAACGTCCCATCGTGAACCCCAGCCCGGCTGGACCGGATCAAACAGATTCCAGAAAGAAATACACTTTGAGGCACTTGTTCTTAAGTTCGTTGAAAAAAGTAATCATTTCTTCAGATTCTGAACCGATAATGGGTCAATAAACCATTAACGAATTTCAACTTGCAAACACATTTACCCGGAGGTAAATGACGCGTAAAAAACGATGGTCACATTCAAGACGCGAATAAGCATATGTAAATAAAGTAGTAAGTATTTGTACTCCCATTTTCAAAATTCTCTGTAAAACTAACTAACTAACTAACTAACTAACTAACTAACCAACTAACTAACCAACCAACTATTGTATTTAAAAAAAAAAAAAAAAAAAAAAAAAAAAAAAAAAAAAAAAAAAAAAAAAATCCAATTCTTGGTCCATAAATAATTGAACAAATATTAACATTTTTTTGAACCTCTCTCTCACTTGCATCTTTTTGTCCACTGAGCCATCCTCTCTGTGCACTGAGCGGAGGTGCGGAAACGGCGGACCAATTCATTAGTGCGCGTTATGCAGCATCGTAGCCTTCATAAGTCATTGTATTTATGATCGTACACGTTAAGTACAAAACAATGTACTCAGTGGTTTGTAACACGCAATTAAAAGCCAGGTGTTGGACGGAGCCTTGCTCTAAAATACCTCCAAGCTTCTCAGACTTCGGTTGTTGAAGCTGTGGCTCTCTTTCTCGCATTGAGTGCGGCGGGATAATAATAAAAAATGTAGGCGAAAGCGTCATTTACCTCATAATGTTTGCGTTTCTTAAGTTTTCCGCGCGAAGGAACGTAACTCCATTCCAAGGTTGCAAAGCTGACTCAAATAATTCAATTTGTTTTACAAGAATGTGCCAGTACAATTTTTGTTAAATTTGTTTTCATTACTGCATGAGATCGGAGGAGCAATTGGTGAAATTTTTAGTCAGAAATGCGTCAGATTCTCCTGGTGAAAATGCAATTTGCAAGAAAAAATTTGACAACATTGAAATGAAGTTACGCTCTTTCGCGAGGGACACGACGAATTTAGGCTATTTGGACCACACTTTGCAATAAGGAACCACTATTTCTGGCTCATTTTAGAATCATCACATACGCCATTGGTTTCACTATGTAGAACGAGGCTTTTATGGAAGAGCCAGACATAGTGGCTCCTTATTGCAAAACGCAATTCAATTGTTCCAATTCCATGTCAATTCTTCCACACGGAGAAAAAAACTTCGTGCGTGGGACCCGAAGTTTAGGTCATCTGGATCTCTGAAGTTTTCGGATTGAGCATTCGAACACTTACGGTCCAGCTGCTGAGGTTTGGATCACAGATCTGAAACTTCAGTTCTTACGTCTGAAGTACTTCGGTTTTCACATCCGAAGAACTTCGGTTCTCACATCCGAAAAACTTCGGTTTTCAGATACTTCAGATGTAAGAACTGAAGTTTCAGATCTGTGATCCGAACCTCGACAGCTATACCTCAAGTGTTCAGATGCTCAATCTGGAAACTTCAGAGATCCATATGACCTAAACTTCGGGTCCCACGCACGAGGTTTTTTTCTCCGTGCAGGGAACCTTAGAATCCAAGAAGCAGACTCGTCACCGCGGAAGTTGTGGGAGGATTTTAATCGCGTGGGTAACGCTCTCCGAAGATTAGCTCGTCGCCTGGAAGGCGAGCTTTTTCAAGCATGATCAATTCGAGAGTAAATTTGAAAGAAACAACTTTAATTTTCATATCGACAAAGAAATGTCGGTCTCTGAACGGCCCGGAAGCCCCGAAAACTTAACACGTCGTGGAACGCAAGCGGGCCATGTTCAGAGCGTTTCCATCCCCGTTTTTCTCGTTAAAAGCTAATTCAAATCTGTGTTCAAGGTGCTCGGGGCGAGCGCACACCTGCGCCTTCACGCGGACCCGTAGACCACCCTCCGAACACTCCGTGAAGCTGAATCCGCGTATCTGCAATGGGAATCACATCTACGAAGTGTGGTTTTTGCGACCGGGCGTTGGTGCCCCCACGCTTAAGTATGAGCGTCACGCACGAAATGGGTACAACCGGGTTCCCTCTGGATCCGACGAAACAACGTAACCGAATTTTTATCGGCGTCTCATCGTAAATATACTCCGCAGATTTGGGGGTTTCTCTAAATATTCACTTGAGTTGTTTCACGTTGGGTTCTTTCCGCGCTGATGGGACGCAAACGAGCTTTGGGGCCCCGCGGGCGTGCCATCGCGAGCCCGGTTTTTAAATTATTTTCTTAAACGTGGAGTCGTTATCTTCTCGCGGATGATAATAATGTGTGGATAATCTGAGTTTGATTGCGGGGAAACGCAGACCTAACAATCTGATTATACGCTGTCCTGGCGCTCCCCTCGAATTTATCCTCCAATTTCTCGAGTTTTTTTCCCAGGGTAAAATTGTCGGGTGCGTGCAGGTCGATTCTCCGGATTCGGGCATGTTTGAGAGAGCTGAAATGTCGTGGAAAATTCAGTTAGATTGGAAAGATCTTTATGAAACGTTTATTTAATAGATTACTGAACATTTGAGCCCGTATACACCTCTATAAAACGTTCATTGAAAACTATATTTTACATGAGGAAATCCAAAGTTACAAATGTTTTTTATCGTAAAATAAGAAGGGAGAAAAAATGACTTTTTAAATTTTGAATCTCAACTGTCATCTTTGGACGTGGCTAATTAGATACTACTTATTTCTTTAAATAATGCTCATAACTTGTATTTTTTAGATACTACTTATTTCTTTAAATAATGCTCATAACTTGTATTTTTTTCTGATGGAAAATTGACTTGTATCTGCTGAGATGAGTTCAAGAGTTCCATGTCTTCTAAGTCTGTCTTTCTTCTCTAATGTCATCGGTACAAAAACTAATTATTCAATGTTTTTGTGTGTTGCAGGTAAGATCACCAGAGAAACTTTATACAGTTACATGCCACGTCTATTTGCGAGCCTCGTAAGTTTAATGCATGCATTTCAAAAATATCAATGGTTATCAACCTGAACTTTTTGAGAGCTACATACAAGATATTCAACAAGTTTGTTCGTGTGTGTAGTTTTTAACATAGGAAGTTGAGTTCACACTATGCCTCAAGGCTGACTAATCAAAAGCATTTAGATAAATTTTATGGCTGCAAGGTTTATTTAAGACGAATATTAGTCCCCGAATAAATTGAGACCTCGCGACCGAATGGTTGCCCCGATCTCCTTTCTGGGCCCATATAGTGAAAATATGCTCATTTCTAACTAAGTACAGGAGGACTGAAAAATCTAAGTTATTGTATAGTTCAATGGAGCTTACGGATGGTTTGTGAGAGTGCCAAGGTTTACGCAATCCATCACTCCCTTTCGATTTGTATCTGTCTCGATTGAAAAAATCGATGGTCTAAGTGCAAAACTACGTATTGCCACTGTGATGTTTTCAAATTTCCGCTCCTATTTTATTTATTATATGAAGAATGAGTCAATTTTACAGCTTGAAATGTGTATAGAATAGCATGCTATCATAGAAGGAAAATCAAGGAAGTGTTAAAAAAGTATTATTTTGACCAGTTTTCCGAAGAAAGAATTAAGTATGACGAGAACTCCGCAACGTCGCAAACGGAAATAAGTGGTTTCGCACTTCGGACATCGAAATGTTACCTTTGCCTTACTATTTCACATCGGATTTTGATCAAACTCTCGATGTAGATGTGACTTGATTACTCAACGCTCGATTTCTCTCGGTCATAAAAAGGACGGAACCTTTAACTCTGCGTGGACGTTTCCAACGAATCCAAATGCCTCATTATCGGAATAGCTTGATTGCGTCATCCCCAGTGGTTTGCCGCGGCTATGCCGCGTCGCAAAGACTTCGAGGGCAAAACCGGAGGGAAAACAGCTGACATCAAAGCGCGAGCTTTGAGCGACAGCAAAGAAACGTATTAACGAGCGGGGAAAAGTTGCATCGATAGTCGTTCACAAATCGAGTCACTCGTTGACAAGCGGATCCCCCAGTTTGCCGAATGATAATCCCCGGGGGACTCTCCGCGCGCAAGTAAACTTCTCGAAAACCCGAGCGAAGATGAACGGTTTATATTCAAAAAGTGCCTAAGCGGCGGACACCTTAGACCCTCATCTCGGCCGCACACACAGCGACTCGCGATGATCGTGAGGCCCCGACGCTTAAGCCTGTTTAAAAATAAACGCTCCAGATAACCAGCCTTGAGGAGCAGAGACCCAACATCAAAGCAAACTTGAAAGCAAATTATATACTTATCAACGTTTCTCTCCGTGTATTTTACGAAATATAATATAAACGCATGAATGGAAATACACAATCCATGTTAACTGGAGCTCGGTTATTAAAAGCTTGTAAAAATAAAAGCCCCCTCCCCCGCCCGCCCCCTCGCTTTGACCCCCCTAGTCCGAGCCTGGAGGCTGAGTGCCGCTTCTTTTTATTTACTTACCCTGATCCTTATCGCGTTCCTTAACTTATCTCTTTTGTTCTTGCTCGTCCGCTTTTTCTTCCTTGTGAAAACCTCTCTCCCCCTCTTTTCTCCCCCGTTCCGAGTCGTAATGCACAGACAGAAGTCAGGAATTTTTATTTGATGGACCGGCAATCCCATCAAGTCTGTTACTTCTCTGCGCGTCGTTCTGTCTCAGTATCTGAAAACTTATCACCATGTTCAGCGTTTATTGTTCCTGAGCTCGAGATGGTTTTATTCAAGAGCCGGCCACGCTCAGATTAAATTTTTCCTTTGAATAAGGATGTTATCTTGAGAATAATTTCCACCCACAATTGAAAGGACTCTCCCACGCCGCACGGAAAACTGCAGCTGTGCGAAAAGTAATTCCTCCCTTCCTGTAATTCCAGAAGCGGTAATCGGGGCCAGAGGTATTTTAAAGGCCGTATTCGTAGTCTTTCCTGTAACAGCTTTTTTCTTATGTACAGGGTGTGCTAGTATTAAGTACGAATATTGAAGGAGTCGATCCCTTGGTTAAAAAAAAGACGTTTTTGTAGTATACCTTTTTCCAAAAACGCTTTCCTCAACGGGCTACCCCCCACCCCCTTCGCGCTCACCCGCGCTCCATTCAGTCCCTATTATATCCAAAACGATGAGTCAAAGCGGAAAAACGCAAGATTCATTTTCTCTATATTTTACAACGCAGAATCTTGGTTAGCCGTCAACAATCGATTTTTGTCCCTAGAAACATTACTTTTGGCCACTTTCAGGCTCGATACCCCTTTAAACCCCCCCCCCTCCCAATGAGTTTTCCCTTATTTGGAGGTCAGAAATGGACAGAGCGCTAAAAACAATCTACAGAGACCAATTTTCATCGATATTGGTTGATAAACATTGTCACAGTGTTGAAAAGACGATTTTTTGTTCTCCAAGTTTGGGGGACCGTGGCCCCCCGGAAAAGCGTTTTTTGGAAAAGAAGTTAAACTACCAAAGCGTCTTTATGTGACCCATAGAATTGACTCCTTCAATATTCGTACGTAATCCTGGGACACCTTCTAGTCATCCGATTTGGCTTATTTTGTGATTAAGGGAGATTTGAAAGATCTTTGGCACCACATCATTAAAGAAACAATTTTTATAAGCTTTGAGTTAAATTATACCAGACGAAGAGAGACCCTCCATTGCTAATTTTGGCAATGGTGGAAGCTTTTACCTTCGGGACTCCAACATTCAAGTATTGACTAATCTACTTGATGGATGTTGAACAATGTGTTGAGTCTTTCGTTTTACAAACAAACCCAAGTCTTGCAAACTTGCTCGCTCATTACGTTACCCAAAGCTCATCATCTACCTATTATGTAGGCCAACAGCCGAAAAAAGGGTGATGACTAATGCTCCCTCTTCATTGTCCAAGTTCAAGAATTTTCAATCCCCGATAGTCATAAAGTTTCCATTTATCGCCGAGAGGTTAGTCTCAAAATCATACAAAAGAGCCATGGAAATGAATTTGCAGAAGTTTTCAATAATTTTCCATTACATATAAAATGTAATGGGGGAAAAATGCTGCTAGTTTATAAATTTTAATGTTAGGTCGTTCCTACTTTAAAGTTTGTCCGAAGCGTAGAATTTTTTTTTCCAAGTTCGCACTGTTTGCAGTATCAAGTCACTGCAATCCCTCGCAAGGATCCGTTTCCAAACGCATACTTCTGATCAAGGTTCGTAAACATTGCCCTTTTTATAAAGATCTAGTCATGGTTTTCTTGTATTCCCTTAATCATAAATATAACAAATGGGCCTTACCGAGGATAAAAAGTCTCTGCGAACACGGCCCTCTTTGTTGACATTTTTTCAGGGCACTCACTCGGTGTGGCAACGCGATGACGCTGCTCATTTTTTGATCCGGGATTTTTATCGTCCACTGGAGGTGTTTACAGGGGAGGGGGCGGAAAGAGGGTCCGCATGATGCGAGTTGACGTGGGTTGTCCGAACCAGGACCCCACCCTCGCGAAGGGGGGTGGGGGCACTCGAGAGCTCGCTACTTATATCAATAATTTATCAACACGGCACCGGGGTAATATCGTCGCCTCGGCCGGTCATAAAAGTCCAATAAAATGTCAGCGCAACTGCGCCGCCCGCGCACGAAAAAGGGCGCGCAAATAAAATTTGAAGATATCGGAACTTGATAGCGGGCGCCGTGAGATATTACGGGCAGTTAAGCGCCCTGACTGGAGCCACCCTCGCACCTACAGCCGGTGGCTAGGGATCTGCCCCCTCGGGGTTGGTGCCGCTTGATGCGTGCTTCAACATTTCCCTACCGCCGACATGGTGAGCAATGCTGCCGTCCACAGCAAAAACGTTGTAACCCAATCATCGGTCGATCCAGCAAATTGGCAACATTGTCTTTCCTCCATTTGAACCTATGGAAATATATCGATTCTTGGAGGGGTCTGGTGCTCCGACAAGAACCGATTATTTAGCACAGGTTTTAATGGAGGAAATCCGGTGTTGCCAAATTGCTGGATCCGCCTCTGAAATCAATTCCAAATGTTGCGTTTTTCTTCGACTCGCACTGCTCTGTCACAAAAAATCCAATCTGCACAACGTTTCATTTCTTCATATTAAGTTCCCAATAGTATAGCAGAGTTGACTCGAAAAAATTAAGGATGAGTATTTGTTAGCTTCTTGGTAAAACGGCATTTTGTCGGCAAGAAAATGAAAAACTATTAAATGGAGACACGGCGTTTTTAGTTAGGACGGCAGAATGGGTTGGGAGACCATGTAAAAGATTGGATGGACTCTGAAATTCCAGGACGCTCATTCGTACCCTCGCTTCTCTGATATCACAAGAAATCAACGCTTTCAAACATGTTCAGCCTAAGAAATCAGTCCAAAATGCACCCTCGGAATGGGGTAGAATTCGGCACATTGTACGTATGAACCTTTCAATTGGATCACGATCACGAGGCAAAATTGGAAAATTTTTATTGTGTTACAGGAGCAGGGTGCGGCTTATTTTTTTTAGTTATGTCGGGAACTGTATGCGCACTAGTTGCTAGTCAGCTAAATAGAGTAAGATCCTCAAAATTTGAGCCAATTGAAGCATTTTTAGATACCGCTTACAGAGATCGAACTCCGGAAAAAAGTAAATCTGTGGTTTAAATGGGAGAAAAACAGGCCGAATCGCACAAATTCGTTCTTTGGCTATGAAATGCGCACAAATGCAATTCATCTCACCATCTCTCACTCTCAGGGGGGCCTTTTTAAAACGCATGAATGACACTGCTGACCCATGGAAGGGAACCCTCGGGGGGGGATTACGGCGCAGTAAAATCATCGCATTTTGAAACCCTCTCATCACTCTGAAGGAAAGGCATTCATAAGTAAGGCGACAAATACTTATATCTGGTAGCATAGAGCGGAGCAATGTGAGCTCACGTCTCGCGCCATCGCGCCTTCAATTTTGCAGATGCAACACGGACATCGATCAAGCACGAATAGTTGTATCTCTGCGCCGTCATCAACGAGCATTCTTTTACTTGCTCTATTTACATCGTGTGTCGGTTCCGTTTGTCCAATTTATAGTTGTGCTTTAAGGGCTGCTTAAGCAATACAGCCAAATATATGAAAAAAGTATTTCTTACTTTTAAGAACATAGAATAATAACATTGTTAATTTTTCAAATACTAACAAAATTGATGTACTCATTTAAGGGTTTCTAATCAATCGAAGATCTTTTCCTACCTCTGAAGATAATTTACATCGAGTTGAACTTGACCAGGCAGGAGTGCAGTAAATGTGGAGAGACATATTATTATTCGGGTAGGAAGTCGAAAATCAAAAGAAACCAGCTGAATAAGGTCCTTAATTTCGAAATTGGAGGGAAATTTTGTGGCGAGCCAAAGAGAAAAATGTGGAAAAATGGGCGCGTGGTAACGTGGACGATTCGACGATTCTACACCCCTGATACTGAGATGCTAAGTCGTATTTTGGAATTAAAAAGATGTTGGAGTTTATTCAAGTCAGCTAAGGAGTCGTCCATTGTTTCCCTCCGAAAATTCCAAGTCCGGAACTCATATTTCAAGTCATACGAAAGAATAAAACCTCAAACCTATTTCCCTCCGCACAAACTTGATCCGATTTGTTGCGTTTCCGTGAAGCTTGGTTCTTTAGGTCATCACGCCAATGTACATTTTCACCAGAGACGTCGCGTAGTGGATTGAGTCAATCAGAGAGGTCGAAAATGAAATTTTTGCGTAAAACTGCAAATTTTGATTTTTATTTCGTCACAGATTAAATTTTAAGAGGTGTTTCTGTGAGGAAATTTCATGAAAAAACCATTGGAACCACTTTTAGAACCCCAAAGTTTTGTATAAACGGAGTTATAAGCGTTTAAAGTTGCCAAATTTTGTCCGACCTCTCCTATTCTCTCCACCCACTGTGCGTCGCCATCATACGAGTGTACTCCGTGTGAATTTTGTTTATTTTCGGAGGATAGAAGTCAGGGGCGTGGCGTGCTTCGATATATATCGATATTTCCCCATTTGAGGCTATGGTAAAGAATCGATTATTAAGGCGTTCGTTGCGAACACCCTTATAATCGATCCTTTTCCACAGCTTTAAATGGCAGATCAATCGATGGGTCGCAAAGCACGCCACGCCACTGATAGAGATGCCATCAATGATGACGTTTCTTTGAGGATTATTTAGTATATCGAATTGCATCGATCCAAAAAATGACAATGACGCAACTCCTCCCAATTCTAGTAATGGGAATAAGTCGATATTTATCGCTTTCCTGTGACGTAAATCTAGCGTCTAGAGAGACGGTTCTGACTCTGGAGCCCGGCTCTCGTAGCCCTGGTCAGCGGATTAGCTGAGAGGGGATCCGTTAAGAGATGAAGTTGCGTAGCCTGAAGGAGCGCGGAAATATGGAATATGTTTTGGTAATGAATTGGGGGATCTGATCGCGGAGAGGTAATATTTGATCCGGGTCGTTGCGGCCAGTGCCGCGCCGGGAGCCTGAAGGGCAGTAAACCAAGATCCGGACCAAATGACCCCGAATGGACACCGGTGGAAAAGTTCTCAACTTGGAACTGTTGTTATAAGTTGCTTTGAATAAATCACCGCCTTAAACCCGTGTGCCCCAGCTCCCCGTGTTGGTGCATGTACGCAGGGATTAATTTTCATGCAGAATTTATCCGTAAACTTATTGAAGCGTGAGAGGAATTGAATCTCGGATATAGCGGACTATCCGCCATCCAGGCCTTGTTGTCGGGTGAGCAGCCTGAAATATCCTTTTTTGAGTGCAAAGGAAATCTCGTCAGCTTTTTTCCCCTTTGAAATGTTTCCTAAGTTCAGGTGTTCATTTCGTCGTTTTCCAAAACGACGAAAGAAGATTGTTAATTTTTGACTTTGCAGAATTTTCACGGGCAAATGAAATTTTAATTAGAAAAAGGGTTGGCTTCTCCAGATGGAATTTTCCTTGATCTCTCTTTTTTATACGCAAGAACCAGACTTTTGAATTGAAACTTCTTAAGTGAATTGTTTGAGTCAATTTTGCACACATTGAAAAAAACAAGACTGCATTAGTTTTGCAGGACACTCTCTTCATGCCCCGATGTCGCAGAGTAACCTACGGTTTGGATCAATTTAACATAAAATATTGTGTTGAGAAATTAAGTTCTGTGGGTTGATCTGATACAAAAAGAGTAACATCGAGTAACACTTAATACGTTGTGAAAATTGTTGACTGTTTGTCGAGCTTTTGCCTTCGAATTCTAGAACAAGCTTTTCAAAATGTGAACGGATAGGTACAGCAGATAACAGTATCTACTTGTCACTTCAGATGTATCTAGCCCCCTTACCGCTTCGCGGTTCAACCCCTCAAGCGTTTTGCGTTACTTTTATGATTTTTCATTTTAGAGCGTGAGCAAATAAAGTTAGAATACCTTTTAATGACGGAAAAATTTGCACACTGTGGCGTTATCTATAGTACACTTAGTGCTGACGCAAAAAGAAAAAGGAGAAAATTATAAAACCTTCATGCAATTTATTCGTTAAGAATGTTACGGAGCATACTTATTCAATCCATTTTGTAGCATGTATTTAATAACCAGATTTTCTGATGACAGGTTTCGGATTTCAATTTTAGAGCATTTCCTTTGTCTTAGTTTTTGTTCCACTGGAAAACGTCCAGATTGGGTTTCATCTGAATTTTAGCCTCGTTATAACAATTCAAAAGTCTACTTCTCCTGTACTTTAATCCTAGTTTCTTGATGACTACTAATTTGATCGAACAGAGGGCGAGAGACCTGGCAACGTCGAGAAAGCACACACGTCGGGCATCTTCTTGGTCCCAATACGACCCTGGTTCATTAAATTAGCTTCGGGCTCCCGTGAGTTACGCCATCAAGGTTGTCACATTTTCATGGTTAGTCTGTCGCAATCGAAATTCCGAAAAACTCGACTTGTGATTGTCTTCTTGTCATCATAGTAGAGAGCTGAATTTGACCGAAGGCTTTTTAGTAATTAGGGGATTTTTATTGGCTGTATGAAACGTTTCAAATATAAATATGACGTAGAAATGATGAGAACTCTCTTAGAATAGACCAGAGACACGGGGATCTTTACTACTTATCTATTGGTGAAAAGTGGTAACTTTCACTTTCGGGTTTAGTACCTCACATGGTCGTATCTGACTGACCACGAAATTTATTACATTTTTATTTTTATATTTTTGCTTAAAAAAGGACATTCATTTTAAATTGGATAGAATACGTTTAATATGCTTGTGGGAAGGAGGGGATGGTTGTCTCCACATTTTTCAGTCTATTTGAAGACTACGCTCCCCACTCCCCCTCTCTTCCTTGCATGGATTGATGGCACTCCTGCACATTATTCCTTTTAAAATGGCGTAATGTACTAGACAAGTTTACCAAACTTCTACTTAATCACAGAACATAAAGAAACTGTTTTTAGAGTCTCCATCAGCATACTATTATAAATAGCATTGTAATAATGGACCATTAGACAGGGTACGAATTTTAGCATTCTAATACATGTTTCTGAACCAAAATTTCACGTAGAACACGATTCGCGCAACAAAAGTTACTGAAACTAACTCTTAGCGAAGATATCAACGTTTTTATTTCACATCAGTTACGAGGAATTTTAACTGGCCGCTCACAAGAAACTCAAAGCTCTACGTGAGTCAAACCGCGTACTACAATGGTTTCAGCAAGCTTCTCAATCGAGCAATGATAATTTCCCACCATGTGTTGTTCAAACTATAAGCAATTTGCTACAGCTGAGCCAAAGCGTCAAGATTGAGGTTGCCAGATTTTTTTTATCGCAGAGACGTTCATGATAACGTTTAGCGAGCGATGTGAATCACGTAGAGCATTGAGTTTTCATGAGCGGGTGGTTTGAATTCACGCACCAAGAATCATTAATATCTTTGGAAGGAGTTGATTTCGATAATATTCGTTGTGCGCATCGTGTTTTACGTGAAATTTTGGTGAAGAAATATGTATCAGAATGCTGAAATTCGTACCTTGTCTAGTGGTCCATTATCGCTAGAATTTTAATTAATCATAGTCACGTAAATTTCACGGCAAAATTTTGAAAACACGCCATCTGTGCCAGTCATAAATTGATCGAAATTTATGCGGCGTAATGAGCATTAATACGGGTCTATCGATCAACAAGTAAACAGAGATCCTCCGGCAACTGGACGTATTTCTGTCAAACGGAACTATGTGCATTAAGACATGAGCCTCGAGACCCATGAGACAATATGCATAACAGGGCTCACGTCATAATGCACATAGTTCCGTTTGACAGAAATACGTCCAACTAATCCACCGCCGTATTTCGTTTGCAATCAAACATCGTGTCGATTCGGACGGAAATGAACAGGATTAGTCATAAAAAGGCCGTTAATTGAGGCAATAGACTGAAATCAAGCGATCGCTCAACATTCAACAACTCACGTCTTTTGATTACTTTCCGGTCACGGGGAAGGGTGACGAAGCCGTGCCGGCAGGGAACAAATTGAATCGGACTGCTGCCCTGACCATAACGCCGGGTGTTCGTTTCGCAACTCATTCCTCAATATATTCCTCTTCATTTTTCAAATCCACCTGTTGCCACGTGGAAGTCATACTGCTCTTGCGACGAGCTGCCAGATACGAAAGAATATACCGGAAGGATCTATTAAAATATATATAGCTGCGGGGGGGGGGGGGGGAGAGGACGTGGAGCCACAGAAACTGAACTAAACATTTTGTGAAGATCAAGTTATTGGCATCCATTATGTATTTTGTACGGGATCTATCTGTGTAACAAAATTGCTTTTGTAAACATCAGGCCTACTCTGCCGTGTTAAGGAAAACCCCCGTATGAACATTCGATTGACAATTCTCCTTCGAAAAAATGTTAATTTTTCTGAAAAGTTAGGAGTAGTTTATTTTTTGAAATTTTCAGATACTTAAGATAAAATTACGAGCAAAATTCTCTGAAAAATTTGGAGGAAAATATTGATAAGTTTCCCAGAAAATTCGAGCTGTATAATAGGAAATTAGGCGGCGTCTGAAGGCTCATACGGCGTTCTCCCTTAGCACGGCAGTACTGGACTAAGAATTTTTAATTTGCAAAATGTGCTGCTGGCAATCCCAAAATCACTTTTTGGACCGTCGGAATTATTTCAAGAAGAGAAAGATGAATCTTGATATTTCAAAAAAAAAATTCTAATCGTCTTGATATAATTTCCCTCGTCCCACTCAAAACTGCAGTCTCGGAAATACCTAGAGGACTTGGTTTTGATCCAAGCAGAGATGTGTGTTCCTGACGGAAAAAAATGATTCTGTGACAATAATAATCATTCACACTTAAAATTCCCTTCTACCTAAATGTGTTTCTAAAAATGTTTCAAACAAATAAAATTCATGTTGTAATGGCAATATTCCCTTCGTCCTTGTAGTTCGTGTACCAAGTCGTAGTCAAAAGATGAAAATTTAAATATGCAAACTGACAAGCACGAGACCATATTTCAAAAGATACCACGGTGTTGTTCTCGAGGCCTTTGGACAGGTACCTTTCTTTTTCACTGGAGCCAAACAACATGACCAAGGGGAGCAATATTTTTTTCTCAGCAATCGCACCAAAAAGTTGCCCGATCCTAGAAAATTCTCGTGAAATGCTCATAGTTTTTAACATTTTTTTAAATGTTGTACGCTAACTGTGGCAACGGTGGGAGGAGCGAAGTAAATTATGAATGGAACGCAGAGTGTCGCGCGTCGGCCATATTTGAAAGTCAATTTAATTTTGAATGAACGGAAGTCCACTCCTCTCTACCGTTCAGTCCTCGGTGACGGAAATAGTCGAGTTTATATTGACAGTAATCGATTAGTCCACCTACGATTTTCCGCGAATAAATGTTTTTAATTGAGTCGTCCATTTTACGTCGCCCAAAAGGGGTCCTACCCGGACCAATCCGTCGCCCCCCTGACGTAAGGGCGTAACTACACTCCACGATGAGCTTTGTCGTCCATTTAACTCGATACTTCCCCGGGATCATCTCAAATTGTAGTTACGCCCCTCTGTCAGCCGAGCGACGAATTGACCACTTGAGCCCCCTCGAAGAGGGCCAGTACTCGACGAATCTGCGCTGAATTTTATCCAGCTTGTAGTTCCGCTGACGGAAGATCGTAACTCCATCTCAATATTGCAACTTCTCTATTTAAGAGCTTCATTTTCAGCAAGATATTAACGGGCATTTTCAACAACACATTCAACTGATTTTCTTTATGATTACACAAAAAAAACTTGCAGGGTTTTGGGAAAAAATTAGTTGGTCACTTTCGTGTAAATAACTGAATCGTTGGAGTCAATTTTGCAAACTTGGAATGTAGTTGTGTTCTTTTTTCTGGAATATGGCGAGGTGTGAGTCCCGGTCTGTGCTTCCCTCTCAGTTCAGGAATTCATCAAACACCGCTTTAAAAATTTAGTGTTCAAAATTCTAAATAGTTCGTCCTCTGTGCTTCCCTCTCAGTTCAGGAATTCATCAAACACCGCTCTAAAAATTTAGTGTAAATGATGTCATGGTCGTGTCTCATTGATAGTATCAACAACGATTCGAACAATTTAGGTGGATGGAAAACCAATTTGAAGCGGCGAGTATTTGGATGGATTTAAGCAGAATCGATTCAACTAGGCGTATTTCTGCTGAAAGGAAGTGTGCGCATAGGGTTTGCGTGCAGTATTGCCATGTTGCTTGAAAACAAAGCCGCGTGAAGCCTTGTATAACTTGACGTAAACGTTTCCTAAATTATGAAAACTTTACTCAAATCATCAAGGCCAAATGTTTCTTTGTTTCTTGGTTAAAGATAAATCATGAGAGGAAATCCAGCTGCATCTAATGTATAGTTGGTTGGTGGATTTTCATAAATGCCGTCCACTCGATCTTTTGCAACCTTTATTTACAAGAGATGCAATAGATGCCTGTTATTCGCAATATTTAAAAAAATGACAAATAGGCAGAAGAATATTCCAGATTTTGCAATTTTTGTACAAAAAAGGGTCCCTACCTCTTGTAAAGCCATCGGAATCCACCTAATTTTAAAACTATATTGATATCTCGAATTTTTTTAAAAAACGCATGCTTTCACGAAATGATTTATTGTCGGATGCATTTCGGTGGTTACCCACCCACACGGAGAAAAAAACCTCGTGCGTGGGACCCGAAATTTAGGTCATATGGATCTCTGAAGTTTTCAGACTGAGCGAACACTTTAGGTCTAGCTGTCGAGGTTCGGATCACACATTTGAAACTTCAGTTCTTACATCTGAAGTACCTCAGATGTGAGAACCGACGTTTTTCGGATGTGAGAACCGAAGTTTTTCGGATGTGAAAACCGAAGTACTTCAGATGCAAGAACTGAAGTTTCAGATGTGTGATCCAAACCTCATACAGCAGCTGGACCTTGAGTGTTCAGATGCTCAATCCGAAAACTTCAGAGATCCATATGACCTAAACTTCGGGTCCCACCCACGAGTTTTTTTTCTCCGTGCAGGAAAGGAGCTGTTTAAGGGACGGTCATGAATACGACCCTGAGTGAGCTGACTGGACAGGGACGTAGAACAGGGATCGGGGAACGGCCAGGTTTTCCTCGTGCGTAAGCTTTTACCGTAGAATCCGGAGACGCCTTTGAGAGACTTGAAGAACCGATCTATTAGCGACAATCCTCGAGCGGAGTGGGTGAGAGGGTCCTCGAGGAGGCGACCGGGAACGCGCGAGCCCCTGGAAACTATTTGCGGCGTGCTCAGGAACACAATGAGCTTGTGAGAGGTTAGTCAGTTAAAAACTCGATTAAAGTTTTGACCCTCGGCTGTCCGGGGTCTCGGGTCCGGGAGTTGAGCGGCAGTCGGAAAGTTGTAACGCACCTAATTTATAAGCCGGATGCTCCAAGTTGAGACGCGCCAGCCGAGCTTCGCTTCGGTTCGGACCGCCGACTTCGGTTCGACTCCGTCCTCGTCACATTCGCAGGGCCCCGGCGCCCAGCGTGACGTCAATTTCAAAATACGGGGTCCTTCTTTGACGCCGTAACCTCCTCTTAGTTTGGCACCCAGTGCTCAAGAGCCAGTGTCAACCATAAATTAGTTGGATTGCATTTAGCAAATAGGAACCATTGCGATTATGCAGTGTTTTCAAAATCGTTCAACTTCTTCTTTCCTCTGAGAAATACTCGTTGTGCGATTCGTTTTCCTTGTGTTTTGAAGAGGAAATATGTCGCGTAGTGCTCTACTTCAAACTTTCTCTGGTTGCCCATCGGTTTACCTGAAAAATTGAGGGAACAGTGCTTTCTCCCTCAAGGTTTTCCCACTGCATGCAATGCCTTCAAGTCAGTTGATGGATCAATGAACACCAGGTGTTTATGAACTGAGAAGGCGTCAATATTTTTAGAACTTGAACCCCAGAAACTTTCCAATGTTGAAAAACTGATAAGTGTAGGCGCGAAGTTGCCAAGCAGTGGAACAACTTCTTTCTCTTTTGTTCGTAATTTCCATGTTTCACGGTATAATCCGTAAAAATTGCCCGATTATACCTGGTCGAAAATTTTTCACCGATAGTATAAATTCTCTTTTTTTATTTTCACGTTGTCATATTTATACGTATACAAATGTTAAAAAAAAGTATGTGCGTAGTGTTTTCGTGCAACACGTGTGTTTCTTCCGGTATGAATGAATACATCAACATCCTCTCCTTAGTTATTTGAAAGTTTTCATAATTGAAGTATGATTATTCTCGCGTATCTTATTACTTCAAGACGAAGGTGGCAACAATGTCACGATTTGAAATAACGCAGGTTTGCAAGTATCGCGTCAGTGATGCGTTGACAAACAAGATGAAAATTCCCGTAATTGTCATTGATTGATCGACGGCGTAATTGGACAATGGATCATTTCGTGCCGTTCTCTGAACTTTTTGCACCGGCTCGCCGCTGTGTAACACCTACTTGTTCCGGGAAACCCCCAACTCCCTTTTCTTTTGCATTTTCGTTACATTCTGTCGTCGAAGGTTGAAGCCCTCACCTGAATCGAAGTTCTTCAATTTTAAGTGTAGGTTTTCTTTATTTACAATGTTGTTCCGCGGGCACTCATCCACAAAAAATATTTAATTCTTGACAATGACAAACTTTCGCTCGAAAAAGTGAGGGGTACTTATCCATCAAAGTTTAAAATTTTTACTTTTATTTCATTTATTTTTTTAGTGCGCCGTTTGTGGCTGCCCTATTTCACTAATTGATCAACCTCCACTCTTATGGGTATAGATATAATACATTCCTTCATTTTCTCTAATCCTTACTTACAAGGAAACCAAGTAACATTCAGCCTTGAAATGTAAAGAGGTTTCTTCGAGTTCCAAAGGAAACAAATAGTTCTAAAGCGTGTCATTTCTTTTTAGAATAAGAGTGAACCGGAAAAAGAAACTCTGCAACATGAAATGTAATCAGGCTGATTATGATTAAATCCGCCCTGTTTATCAAGATGAACCATTCTTTATCCCACTTCAAACGAAACGTTCATATCGAAAACGAGATACATAAGGAGGTCAAGGTCTCAAGTTGCTTTGAAACACTGAGCAAAGCTTTTTGCACGTTTTAATGGGTTGATGGGGGAGGGGGGCAAATGATCCATCTATGCCGGATCGTGGGCAGCACTGCCGTGCTAAGGAAGAACGACGTTTGATCCTTCGAGAGTTGCCAAATTTCCCCGAATATTACTCGTTGTTTTGAAGAGATTTTTGCATATTTTTCTTTGAAATTTTCAGATATTTAAGATTAATCGCGAACAAAATTCTCTGAAAAATTGGAGGAAAATATGCAGAATTTTCCCAGTAAATTCGTTTTTTTACTCAAGGAAATTTGGCAACGCCTGAATGCTCGTAGGGCGTTCTTCTTCAGGACGGCAGAGCAGGAAACACGTTCTCTCTGAAAGAACTGCGTTATAAATTAACAACACAGGAAAAAAAAAGTACCTTGAATCTAGGGTCCACACTCTCGAAAATTATGACAAGAAAAAATGCTCTTGATTCATTCGGATTTTTGCTTGAATCGAGAACTAAGCCTCTTAATTTAAGCGGATTTCTTTTTGATTCAAGCAAAAATCCGATTGATTCAAGAGTATTTTTTCTTGTCATTGTTTTCAAGAGTCTGGACTCAAGATCCAAGCGACTTGTTTTTCCAGTGAACTCACCCTCGCAGGAACGCCAAATCTAAGGAGACGAGCCAATCGCGGAGCACGAGCTTGCAACCCTACAGTAGCGGTCAGCTTAAATGCTTAACGAGCCGCCTGTTGGATGTAAAACGGATCTGGATTCCGAGGGGGTGGAAANAGGGTGGGGGGGCAAAAAGGGCCGGCTCGAGCCATTAAGCGGGTGCGGGCCGTGAAAAAGCGAAAAGTGCCGCGTCGACAGAGGCGAAAAAAGAGATTAGAGGAGAGCCCCCGGGAAGGGGCATCCGGGGGTGCGGAGGGGGGGCGCTATGTTAATCGTCTCCGAGGATGGGGGCACCGAGCCGGAATAATTGTTTTCAAATGAATTGGTCTGAATCGTGGATGGTGGCGGGGGGCAGGGCGCGGGTGTCCCCAAATGCGTCTGCATTCCCATTCAAAAGCTCCTCGGCCGATCAATCTTGTTTCCCCTCGATTGCTCTCTTTATTTCAGCCGGAGCACTCGCCAACATCCGCCATCCTCGTGTCCTTGTCGGTATCGCACGCCGCGATGGCCTTAAGTTCTTGCGTACGATCGGGACCACGTGGAGGGCTTCCAGCCACAAGGTGGATAGGAGAGAGATGGATTCCAGTGGCGGTTGGGCGTCGCAGAGCGCCCCAGTGCGCAGTAAAGGCCATTAACACATACGTAATTAAGCTATGGAATGGTTGAGATTTTACGGTATAATGGTGGAGTGTCGCAGAGCGTTAGGGAGTGATGTTACAGGATTTCCACAGTCGGGGAATGCCGGGAAATGTCAGGAAAAGTGACGAAAATGTCAGGGAAAAATCGTTAAGCCACCTTTATTTACTTCCTCGGGTAGGTTTGACGTTTTGAACCACAAATGTTGCCTGAAAACCGTTTCTAACTATGTCTTTTTAACATTCTGAAATTTGTTCAATTGTGAGGGAATTTCACCAAAATGAGTCAGGGTAATCAGGGAAATGCCAGGGAATTTAATTTTACCAAATTCTGTGGCATCCCTAGTTGTAGTAAGAGGGGCGTTTATGTTTACATGTCTTAAGCTATGATGAGATCAACAGCGGGCTGATTATTGAAATTGATTGACGAAGCGATAGACAAAGAAGACGTAGGAAGTATGGAGCGATCCTATTGGCTGAAATGGGCGGTTCCTAAAGACTAAGGGAGAAAATGATAGACTAACTATAGGGTCTCTGGAGGGTTGCCGTCAGTTAGTCTATTTTCACCTCCTTTGTTCATTGCAGCCACTCTCTTCCGCCAATAGGATCCATCCATATTCCTTTTGTCTTCTTTATCTGTAGATTTGTCTATCAGTTTCAATAATCGACCCACTGTACCAAGTCTAACGGAAACGCACCAAGTCAAATCAAAGTCGAACCAAGAAAAAAAAGCTCGAAGCTTTATTTTGCTGGAGAGTCAAAGTTACGTACTGACCTGTTTTCACATTGAAAACATGTTGTCCTCGACTGTGAGTTTTTTCAGAAGACATCGTACGACTAGTAGAACTCCTAACTCCTTTTTTCCGTATTGCGAATCAAGATGTTTCTTTTAAACTTTGTGCAAGTTATAAGAATTTCTTAGGTTGATTGTCTTTCTCAACCCCAAATTCTTATTTAACTGAATAGCCACACCAGGAGGGTAAGGGTGAAATCTTTTGCTGTGATCGCACGAGAGGGAAGCCGTCCCTCCGGTATGTGTTGAGAGAAGTTTTCACGACGGTGGCCGATGAATGAGGGGCACGCTTTGGCCCCGCGTTAAAGCCCATAATCTCTCTCGAAGCGTGAAACTTTTAAAACAGAGCCAAATGCCGCCGGCTGTTGAGAGCCGAGCAAAAATGTGGCTGTTTTCACAACTCGACCGTTTCCAACGTGACTCGATACCCCGGAGCAAAGGCGAAGTTCCGCGTTAAGTGCTCAAAGCTCCGGCTCCTCAATGTTGATGCCGAGAAGGTGTGAAAAGTATGCCCGGGCATTATGAAGTTTTTAAAGACCTAGTCAGGTAGTTCCGGAACATAGGAGAATTAGTTTGATTTATTTGCACGACTAAGGAACTTTTGGCCCACAGTTACTGTAGCGTTTCCTCCGCTCGGATTTCCTCCCTTCCGTCCTCCGAGCAGGCGGCCTCGTCAAAGTCGGGCTGTTCCTTACCTCCGATTTATTTTAACCCGGGTTTTTATGCACGTCTTTTGGAGGCTAAGTCGCTTATTTACGCCCGTAAATTCTACAACTGAATGTAAAGACGGCGCTTAACCCCCGGTGGATTGTTCCTCCTAACGACTCGAGTAAAATTTCATTCAACAGATTTTCTGCGCGATAATTATGAAAAGTTGCACAAACGTTCTTAATGGCCGTTGACTTTGATTTTTTTCATTCATCGAACTGGAGCATCTTTTTGGTGACGTTTCATCTAAAAGTAAGATATTATAAACGCCTGTATGTTCCGCCCAGTAATAAGTGATGAGCAACTTACTTAATGAACGTAACAAGCTGCCTTAACAACCAGCTAACATTGACTCAATTACCCTAGGAGCCTGCCCACCCCCAGGTCTGATCCATCTCTGAAGGGTTCTCTTTCCTCTCTCCCGTGTGAATAAGTTACAAGCTGCAATCTATGCTACGCACTGGTAAAAAAAACCTCTTGGTTCAAGAGTGCAGTTTCTTGTCGCCGGATTTAAGGGTCTGGACTCTTGTTTCAATGCAAAATCCGCTTGAATCAATGCGAAATCCGCTTGAAACAAGAGTTTAAGACTCTTAAATCCGGCGACAAGAAACTGCTCTCTTAAGTCAATGCGATGCGGCATTGGTCCAAGAGGTTTTTTTTACCAGTGCGATCTTTTGTTTGTATTTTCCATCTTATTTTATCTTTAATAACGATGTAATTGTTTCTGTACTTCGATAAGTCTTAGAATATATACGAGAGGAGAAAAAAAATTCGTGCTTTTTTTCACCCTGTCTAACGGTCCAATCTAGATGTCGAACGTCGAAACCTCGAGAGGTTTCATTCGTGGCTTGAGTCGAACCCCCAGCAAAAATTAGAAGGCCCAATCTGCCGTGCTAAGGGAAAACGCCGTATGAGCCCTCAGGCGTTGCCAAATCTCCTTCGACAAATCATGATTTTTCGAGATTTTTGAATTTTTCTCTTCAAATCGTTCAGAGGATTTTGTTCGTAATTTGATCTAAAAATTCCAAGGACAAATATTCATAATTTTCCCCAATACACTGGAAAAAACACATTGGATCTAAAGTCAAGACTCTTAAAAACATCGACAAGAAAAAATACTCTTGATTCAATCAGATTTAAGCTTAAATCAAGAACCAAGCCTCTTAATTTGAGCGGATTTCCTTTTGATTTAAGCTTAAATCTGATTGAATCAAGAGTCCTTTTTCTTGTCAATGTTTTCAAGAGTCTAGACTCTAGATCTAATGTGCTTTTTTCCAGTGTACTATATCTTTTCTGAGAGGAAATTTAGCAACATTCGAATGTTCATACGGCGTTCTTCCTTAGCGCGGTAGCACTGTACTGTGCTCTTGGTGTCACCTCAGTTAAAATACAACATTGCCGGCTTTCGTGAATTTTCTCATGTTTTTCGCTTTGAGAAACCGTAAGAATCCGGGATGAATTACGGGAGAATCGACTGCGCTGTTTCGAGGCACCCTCTCGGAGGTGTATTTAAATGAAAGCGGAAACGAGCTCATACATTTCACTTAGACACCCACCCTTTCGCCCTCCTCGCCGCCCCTGCCCCCTGCCCTCGACGTCCCAATATTCCGTCTAACGCCACTTCCCTCTCGGTCTCGATTTGAACCTCTCAGTTCCGTTGTTTATTCTCTACTTGAAACGGAACTAAGTCTGAATCATAATTCCAGACGGCAAGTCACCTCCCGAATCCACTGCCGTGCTGACGAAAAGATCACGTTTTGGTTTCGCTGAACCTGTCCCGAGTTGGGACTCCTGAAACGCGGGCGGCTCGCGAACTCGCGATCGGAGCTCCCTCTTCGTGATGTGTCGCAGCGTCTCGCTCACCTTTTTTCTTCCCCTCACTGGTAAATTGACCATTAATGGACCACTAGACAAGGTACAGATTTAAGCATTCTGATACCTGTTTCTTAACCAGAATTTCACGTAGAACACGATTCGCCCAACGAAAATTAATGGAACCAACTCCAACAGAGATATTAACATTTTTATTTCACATTGGTTACGAGGAATTTGAACTGCCCGCTCACAAGAAACTCAAAGCTCTACGTGAGTCAAATCGCGCACCACAACAGTTTCAGCAAGCTTCTCAATCGAGCAATGTTCATTTCCCACCATGTGTTCTTCAAACTATAAGTGATTTGCTATAGCTAAGCCAAAGCGTTAAGATTGAGGTTGCTGGATTTGTTTATCGCAGAGACGTTCACGATAACATTTAGCACGCGATGTGAATCACGTAGAGCATTGAGTTTTCATGAGCGGGTGGTTTCAATGCACGCACCGAGAATCATTAAATATCTTCGAGAGGAGTTGATTTCGGTAATTTTCGTCGTGCGCATCGTGTTTTACGTGAACTTTTGGTGAATAAACACATATCAGAATGCTGAAATTCGTACCTTGTCCAGTGGTCCATTGCAATTAATAGTGTGGAGGACTGGCAAACCAGGAAAGCTGGTAATTAATGGTGTGGAGGTCTGGAAAACCAGGGAAACCGGGATTCTCAATGGAACACAAACATTTAGTGGAAAAAAAGGGTAATGCATTCCAGAAACCGGAAATCTCTTCTACTACTGCTCAAAGACCATTTAAGGATTATGTTGACTTGAATCGAATTATTGTGAACCTTCCTATCGTTCGAAAAATAGAGGAGCTCTCATTGGCCAAATAATATAATTATTTTTCTGCATTAAAATTTTTAATACGGGCCGAAGATTCGGCTGAAAAATGAACAAAATCTAATGTATGTCTTGTTGTATTGGACTGACATAGTTTCAGTAATCGGGCCGCTGGAGGAGAAAGACGGGTTTTTTCGAATCGACGCTACTGTCCCGATCCCGCTTGACCATTTTTCTCTTTTTACAAACTCGCTATCTGTCGCCTTCGACGTTTATAGTTATGGTCAGTTATTTGAAAACTCAAGCATAATTTTTTTCAAAAACACATGTTCTACCCGGGGAACTTCGGCAAAGACTCGAATGTTCACACGGTGTTCCTCCTAAGCACGGCAGCACACATTCTCTCCAAAACTGTTAGATTAGACCAAGTGCAGGGCCTTTGAAAACCCTTTACCTGCAGCCGGATTGTTGAAACTTTAACTGGCTAAGTCGGCACGATAAGAGAAGACATAGCCCTATCTGCGCCGTGTAATATATCGATTTTCGATTCTTGTCGTGCCGACATAAATTTCAACAATCGGGCTGCTGGTCTTTTCCGTCTTCAGAATTAGAGCTTTTTGGTCTCATCGGGTATTGAATGACTTTTTTTTTTGGACTTCTCCACTCCGAACCCTTTAGCCCATCCCTCGGAGTTGCCATCAGCGCGAGGGTCAAAGTTCGAGAGAATTCCGAAACGTGCCTCTTTCCTCGCGAAAAACCGACTCTCCTGTTTACCTTCCCTGTCGCAAGTACTGCGTGGAAATTACTCGGAGGCAAACCAATCAACTTGCTCCATTCGGAGGTAGTTGATTTTCCCGTGCCGAGCGACGGATCATAATGAAGTTGGGTCAAATTCCGCCGAGCCGCGGTCCTCAAGTTTCTTTTGTATACTTTAATTCGGTTAAGTCAATGGCTTTGCCTCCTTTGCCGCCTTCCCTTTGTTTCCCACGATCGACACTGCACCCAAGTTGCCGAACTCACCCGCGCGCACAAAAACCACAAATCTAACGTGGGTTACAACTGACGTTACGCGGTTTTTCAATCATCCCGACACTACGAAAACAACTCACAAGTCGCGGACACTGTAGAAGTTGGAGGAAAGGATGTATCAGTTTGGCAATAGGGTTTCGTGTTTACTCTGTAAATTAAATAGTTTACCATCGCTGTTGTCTACGATTGATAAATAAAACTTAGTTTCCGTTGTACTTGAGACCAAGATGCTCCTCTCACAACGCAACACTGCATTGATAGTTTGTTTACTTTCGTTCAGTGTTTCTCGTCCGTTTATCTTCTCTCCCTTTCCGATGTTTCCTTCACTCCCGCTTCTCTTTCAATTTTTACACTTAAAAAGTTTCTTTGTGGCGAATACCCGAACAGTTTTCATGCAAGGCTTAAGTCTTCCACTTAGAGCTCACTCATCGTACGTTGTAGCAGATTTCAATCTCTGATAAGCTTCAAATTAGCTAGAATTTTGAAACTCTCTTTCTCAGAACAGATTATTGTTTCCATTTTAAGGGACTTGAGACTTTACATTTTTCGTGAAAAGATTTCTTTAAAAATTCTTACCAAAAAAAGTAAAAAAAGAAGAAGAAAAAAAAGACCTAAGGTAAAATCAGGGAATTTTACGCTGAAAATCCGTAATAAATCTGGGAGCAGTCTGGAAGTTTTCAAATTCAAGAGAGATCTCTCATCCTAAAGCGAAAATTTAAATTAATTAAAAATAAAATTTCAGATATTCCCCCGTCATCAGGAATTAAAAATCCTTGTCATCTAATTTTCCCACGAATAATCATCATGAAATTCTGAAAGGAACTTTCACATTCACGAAGGAGATTCTCTTTCGTTTTTGAAGCTACTCTTCTTGTCAAACGCTGCTAAAATAACAATGCCGATTCAGAGACATTTGCAATCCATCCTCGCCTCGGATGCGAGAAACGGATCAAAAAATGAGGGGCCATCCGGAGACAATATTGACTGAACCCTCTCCTCTGGCGAGCTTTTCCTCAATAATAAAGGCTCGTCACCCCTCTTACGGGAGGTCCCGAATTGTCAGATCAAGAAACACCCCCGCAGTTTCGCATCGATGTGCGATTAATCTGGGACGAAGCTCCTTTAAAAATGGGATATTTTCTTTCCCGGCTGGAGGTGGCGGGGATGGGGGGGGGGAGAAAGTCCCCTACGGTGCGGAGACTGAAAGAGCAAACTGAAAAGAAGCAGGGAGCAGGGAGATACAACTCGTTCGCTGTCTTAATCTTTGACGACACCCCGTCTCTTTGAATTGAACATCTTTTTTCATCACGCCTTTGAGTCCGCGCGCTAATGAGTGTCAATATTTCAGTCCCCGAGCCCGAACGGGCAAACGCTGCCACATTTGATGGCAAAATTTTAAGACGTTTTCGAAACTTTTTGAAAAGTTTTAGTTTTACTGTCGGTAGAGATTCTCTGGTAGCGTTAACTGTTTGATTTGACCTACCTTTCTTTTTAAGGGAATAAAATGAAGTTGAATGTATGAGTCAGGAAAACTTTAGGGCAGGGGGGCGTATGGGGAAATATTTCGTATGAAAAACCACGAATATTTTAAAACCATAGTTTTTATTCAGTGCAAGTCAAGTGCTTTTGGAGGGTAGGCTCCCTGCTGCAACCACACGTTAATTGAGAAACTTTAAATACGTTTAATAACGTAACATTGACATTCACTCGTCTGTCAATAATCGCGAGTCCATTCAAGTCTTTTCTTGAGATATTGAATCATCCTGTGATGATCTGAGTTATTTGCCCACCAGTTTTGAAGAGTTGATATTAATTCCAAGCCTTCGGGCCTTGTTAAGACTGTACAACTGTCTCTTTCATTCATGACGGGTATCCAATTTCTTGATAATAACAACTCTTGTCTTCAAAATAGTTATAAATAATGGAATTTGAAATGTATAGACGATTTTAAACGAGAATGGAGATGTTGCATGTGTGAGGAATTTGCGATTTGACCACTGGTTTTTTGTAAAAGTTCGCGAGAAACACGATGGTGCCACTGGTTCTCTCTGACATTAACTCCCAAGCTCAATAAAAGCTCTCAAGTCGAGGCCAAAATGGGGAAGATATCCCACGCTGTCCTGAGAGTCCACGTCTACATCAAGACAAACTCTCCATGTGAAGATAGGGAGCAAATACATTAGCAGTGATGCCATGTTTTCAGTTTTAGAGTCCCCAAATAAAGTGGCAGCCCTGCAATGTATTTGCTCCCTATTTTCGCATGGAGAGTTTGTCTTGATGTAGAGGTGGACTCTCAGGATAGCGTGGGATATCCCCTCCATTTTGGCCTCATCTTGAGAGCTATTTTTGAGCTTGGGAGTTGATTTTAGAGAAAAACAGTGGCCACATCGTGTTTCTCGCGAACTTTTACATAATAATCAACTCAGTCGAATCGCAAATTCCTCACACGTGCAATATCTCCATTATTGGAGACGAAGGCACTTGCGTTCTCTTACAGTGAGGAACACCACGCCCAATCTCAGCAACATCTAATGCTTACCCAGGTTTTGAATTTTCATTCTTTATACAGTTCAGATCATCGTGATTTCAAGGAAAAATAAATGATTCTGAATGAAAAAAAAAAAATAAGAAAAAAACTTTAGGAAAATACCTGTCATAACATGATAACTTTCGGACGGAGAAACCTGCCAGGCGCAAGAACCGAGGAGGAAACGAAAACAAGTGTAAAAAGTATTGTTTCACACCGTAAAGGAATGTTCTCTCATAAGTCGCTCGTTTCCCCTGATGGGCTGCAATGGCGAGGGGACTCGTGGGGAGGGGGAAAGGGGGGCTAGCGTTAAAGCGGGGGAAATACCACCTGTCTCAAGCCACCCAGTACTTACCTCATCCCTCTTCCTTTTCCCTTTTTTCATACGCCCTCTAATTACTTCTCGCTCCGTTGTGCGTTATGGAATTCCTACCTTGATGAAGCACGATGAGCTCGCTACCTTTCACCGCTCGGAATTGTGACGCGGTGAAAAATCTTCATGCGAAACCACTTTTTCTACTGTTCCGTATGTGAATGCATGCTTTAACGGCGAGAGTCAACATTTTGGATCTTGACTCTAAGTGGAGGAAGTTCCGAAACACCGACCGTTTGTCGTCATCCGGTAGCTTTATTTCCGATTCTATGGGAAAATGACCGGTTTTATTGTAAAATGCTCAATTTGCCCCTTTTTTAAAATACTGACAAAAATAAAGAAGAAAGTCATTAGTTATGGAAAGTGCCTCCCAACCCGAAATTTGCCCAACGCCCCATGTGATCCTGATTGTGGAATCGGCAATGGACTGTTAGTAGTTGCCAAATGGTTCGGCGTCAAGTAAACTAGGAATTTTGTGGTCGGTCGTAGAAACCCCTTCACTGGAGAAAAAACACATTGGGTAGAGAGTCCAGACTCTTAAAAACATCGACAAGAAAAAATACTCTTGATTCAATCAGATTTAAGCTTAAATTAAGAACCAAGCCTCTTAATTTGAGCGGATTTCCTTTTGATTTATGCTTAGATCTGATTGAATCAAGAGTCCTTTTTCTTGTCAATGTCTTCAAGAGTCTGGACTCCAGATCCGATGTGTTTTTTTTCCAGTGAACTTCAATTAGAGCGTACAGAACAGCTGTTTCTTACAAAAAATGGCTCAGAAATCACAGGGAGCGTTTCAAAAAAAGTAATATGTGTACTTCTAACTTCACAATCTGCGTGAGAAATATGCTTTTTTGTAAGCTCCCCGCTTCAACAACGATCCTACGGCAGAGGTGAACATTTCGTAAGAGGAGTCGTTCCATTCAACGCTTGCGCACGAGGATACCACGCAATATTCAACATTTCTAATGCTTCCGCGCGCAAATCATGAGGGAGCACTGTGGTCTGTGTCCTTTGTCCCGATGTCTCAGAGTGACCTGCTACGGTTTGGATCCATTTAAGACAAAATCGTGTAGAGCAACCAAGTCGTTTGGGTTGATCTCAATGTAAGCGAATCGTAGGTTTGTTCTTTCCGACCCTCTCGGCCAGAACTTGGCTTTCGGCTCCCGCCGCTAGAGCTGTGGTGCGAAGTTTGAATTTCAACAATTTTGCAGTTTCGGCCGAAAACAAATATGACCGTCTGCTGTTGATAAAAATGGAAAAAAACCGCCACAATACTAAAAGCTAATGAATTTTCGTTTTTAAAGAATTCGCTTGCATTGAATTTGTCCGTTTTTATCAACGGGCGGTCCTATTTGTTTTCGGCCAAGACTGCAAATTTTTTGGAATTCAAACCTCGCGCCAGAGCTCCAGTGGCGGGAGCCGAAAGCGACATTCTAGCGGCCAAACTAAGGGTAAAGTCGGAAAAAGCACACCCACGTTTCACTTACCTTGGATACAACTAACACAAAATAAGTAACGCGGAGTTACACTAAACAGGGAATTTTTTACTGTGTATTTTGCGATGTTAATGATCTCCTGAAACTTCTCCTAATTACAATGTACACCACATGGGTCGGTAGAAGGAAACTAGGCGTTCACGGAATGATTCATCCCCTATGAGAAAAATCAGACTCAAAGCTCACAATGCAACTACGTTTTCCGTGATTTTTCCTTATTTACTGAACGCGGTAGAGGCAAGGATGCGATAGTATGTCGAGCGTGGGATGTTCTCGTCTGTTTTCTCTATTCACGCGAGCCAATGAGGGCTCGGAGAAGGAGTCGGCCGAGACAAAAGGTGCGAGGAGGACCTATCATCGATCCGATATCATGAGCCGGTAATTTTTCCTTTCATCGTCCAGGCAGCTCTCGCTGTTACCTCCTCTGATTTCACGCTTATTAGCGTCCTGTGGTGCCCATCTCCATGAAATAGTTCACGTTTGAACAGTCTTTCTCATCGGAGCATTCAGGTGAAGGTCAGAACTATGCCATCTACCTTTTTCAAATAGTCGTAACCATTTCGCCACTATTTCATGCATGCCCTCGCCGAGAAGCAAATACATTTTCACATGGATGCTTTCGATATATTTAATGAGTTCTAAAACCTATGGCTTCATAAACCAATTGAATCGACTCATGCGAAAACGTCCGTTGTCCAATATAGGGTTTCATAATTTCAGTGGTTGCTTTTGCCCCACAACACTGATGAATATGATCGATCTCTTTTGTTAACGTTTATTCATACTCAAGGGATTATTTATGCAATTTTTATACGTTTCTAACGTCTTAAACCATCTTGCGTCTTTAAGTTACAACGAGATTGTCCACTCAAATTCTGAAAAACGGTATTGGACATCGGACGTTTTCACATACGCCGATTCAATCATTGCGGCTCATCGGAGCACCACTAATAGTCGTAAATGAACTAATGATTCTCGGTCTGTGAACCATACTCAGGTATCTCGTACTATACTGAGGTATATGTGCCATCACTAAGGTATATGCGTTATGAAATGCTGCCTTTACTACTATTAGTGGTGTTCCATATGAGCAACTAATTGGTGTATAAGCCATAGCTTTTTCTCAGTGTGCGTGAAACTTTGACGAGATGACATGTGATGTGATGCTTAGTTTCTTACTGTGTCTTACTGCCGTGTTGAGGGAACGCCGTTTAAACATTCAAATGTTGCCAAGTTTCCTTTCAGAAAGTATCTATTTTTGAAGAAAGTTATGAATATTTGGAAGATATTGCGTTTAAAAGAAAGGAACCAAGCCTCATCAGCTATTTCCAAATTTAACTGGGCAATTTTATGTTTTACGAGAGAACGTTGTGCGGATTAATTTCTTTCACAAATTTGAAGGAATTTGTTTCGTATTATGAAGAAAATTCTTTGAAATTTTCCTCACAACCGTTTTCATAAAAAGGAAACAGATTGTCCATTTAAATTTTGCAATAGCTGATGGTGCTTGGTTCTCATCTGCTTGACGCGGTCCATTTTTTTTTTAAAATTGTCTGGCTCCGCACATCAAAATTCGAACAAAATTCTCTGAAAGATTGGAGGAAAAATATTTACAAAGTTCCCCGAAATTAGAATATTTGTCAAAAGAGATTTGGCATCGTCTGAAGGCTCGCACGGCGTTTTTCTTGTGCACGGCCGAGTGGTTGAGCGAAACTCGGCAAGCGTGTAGCGCGTGTTGCTTCACACCCGAGCCGAAGGGGCAGGGGCCGGGGCGGACGCAGATTTGCCGGGCAGCGCCCGTGATAAATTAAAATTTGCCTTCCTGCATCGGTCGGGGGCCTAAAGGGAGTTGCCCGGGCCCTTTACGCCCCGAGTTACGGGGGTTTTTATCGCCGCTCTCGCAGCAAGTGGGCCGGGTTTTATGGCTCGCCCGCGTCCTCCTCGTTAAAATTATACATCTTGACGTCGGTGCCTTGCGATTAATCGACCGATCGCTCATTTAAACCCATGGTAAAGGATCGATTATCTAGCTCGATCTTAATGATCGATTCTTGGCTATAGTTTTTAACGGGAAACTATCGATGATCGATAACTCTCGCCTCGACGCACAAATTGAACCCGACCGCACCCCCATCCTCCTCCGCCCAAAAGGAGACACCCAGCAAGTTTTCTCCAAGTCATTGCTCTCGGTGCTGCGTGGAACAAGTTTTTATTTCAAGCCGTGCTAAAAGTAAAGGAATAAAAAACCGAAAAAAGCTGAGGGTTCGAGAAGCGTAATTAAGGAGCTTTCCGGAGGCGCATAAACCCCTCTTCCGGCAACTCGGGAAATGTGTCTCTTGGCCCCCCCCAGCATCAAAGTGCGACGAGCTGAAGGCCGAAGTCAGTTTTTTTTTCCTCGGTTGATTTTTCAAAAATAATTCGATTGTTTTCTGATGTTTGCGCAATGTGCGAGTCAGGAGAGGTATGGGTTTGCCATGATGTTAAAATTTGACACCATGTCCCCGCGATCAGTTGGCAACACTAAAATGTATGGTTGGTTGGTTGGTTGGTTGGTTGGTTGGTTGGTTGGTAGATACGTTTATTTGGTGCTTTTAACAATTTAGCCATTAACACCTTAGAGGAGAGATCAAAATAGTTTAGTACAGAACTTAAAAATTTAAAAGGTAGGGGTCACAAAGAGGTAGTACAAAATTAAAAGTTGGGACAAGGAAAGAATAAATTAAATTTGGAGATTAATTCGTTTGAAAAAGAGACTGATTTCACGAAAATACCTTGAAAGGATAGTATGGAGATCAAAAAGTGGAGGGAAAATATGTAAGACAATCGATCCTTGGTGAGATAGCTTGCCTCATCAATTATCGGCCTTTTTATGATGTATATAAATGAAGGGAACACAGTTTTAAAATCACCACTGCTCCTTGACAAGGGCATTCTTAAAGAATCCGAGGGAAAACCAGAGGCCAATAAGATTATACATTTTTAGAGCAGACTGTGAAACTCCGTAATCAGGATTGTGTTTCTTTAATAGCAGTATCTATATGTATATTAACGTGATATGAGATTCCTTCATTTTAACTTGAGGGAGCTACTTCAACCCGCGCTGAAACCTGTTTGCGTTACGCTCTTTTAGGGTAGTGGAGCGAGGATCTGCTGTGCAACAACCTGCTCCCAGCGTGGTAAATATTGACGGAATAAGTTATTTTCATGCAAGGATTATTAGCTTGATCTGCCTTTATCCATTCTTATGTTTACCTTTTTTTCTTTTTCAGAATCTGGTGATCGAGGTGAACTCAGATGAACTCACTGCAGATGAGGTAAGAAGCTATGAGCGTTTATGATATTATCTTAACTGACAATTATTTTGCAAGATGAAGAGGAAACTTCGCATTTTTGTAATTTTGAGGTTGGGTTCGCAAGTTTTTCATGCATTACTTACAGAGTCACTCACTGAAAACAAATCGTCTTGAGATAATATTTTGACATAAAGCGTCGTTTCTTGTCGACAAAATTGGTTTTTTCCCCTTAGTTCAATCCGCACGGATTCAACTCAAAATAAGTTTTATTGAGTTAAAAAAGCGTCGTTCTAAGCTATTGTTAAGTTTGAGTTTAGAAACGGTAGCAAAACTAACGTTTCTTTAACTCAAAAAAACTGATTTAACTAAAAAAAAAATCAAATTTTGGCCACAGAAAACGACGCTTAACGTCAAAATATATCTCTAGAAAATTTTTTCCAGTGTTGCAGCGCTCGTCTACAGAATTGGAAAAAATTAAAATAATCAGATTGCGTATTTTATACGTAAGAATGCGGCAAAATCGTCAGTCAGGCGATATCGTTGCTCAGCCTTTGATATTGCCCAATGTAAACACATTTCTATTGCAACAGACTATAAGAATTAAATCCTACGCTCATGATTTCATTTTCGTCTATAAATAACGTCGGCGTATAATGAGCAATGTGGGTGTCTTCACTCGTTTTCCGTCGCACAGTTGAAGGAGTCCTTAGAAGAGTTTGGACATGCTTTTTTGGACTGAAACTGCAAACTTTGTTGTTTATTCCGTCAAATTTTAAACTTCAAGGGGTGTTTCAAGTAGAAAAGTTGACCAGGAAACCAATGGAACCACTCCCTCCCCCCCTTCTTCAAGTATTCCACAAAGGATAATTCAGCGCTTTAGTCCCGTCCCACATCAGTGGCGTGGCATGCTTTGAGATGTATCGATCGATACGCCACTTAAACCTATGAAAAAAAATCGATTATTAGGGTGTTCGCAGCGAACACCTTATAGAAATCGATTCTTTACCATAGCTTCAAATGGCGGTATATCGATAATCGATCATTCACGCCACGCCACTGTCCCACATCCGTCCCTACTGAATAACCAGTCCCAGGAAACTCATCAAACCCATGTTTGAGACTATCAAAGTCGGGTTGGTGGCCGACCGGGAATCGAACCGGGGACCTTTCGATCATAGTGCATAGTGCTAGCGCTATAATTATTACTTTGTAGGAGGCCGACAAAAACAAGGTCACTTTAAAACATCAGCATCTCATATTGATCAAGGTATACGCCGATAAAGTTCATAAATCATGTCCGAACTCTCCCATTGGCCCGATCCACTGTGCGTCCTGTCGGGTCGGTTTGGGTGCTTGGGTTCATTTTAAAATTCCTCCTGCAGCGTGCGTTCCTGCAAGGGAACTCGTTTTGAGGACTCGCGGTTATCAGCCGAAGCCGTGGCTAATGCCCGCGACCAATTTGTCGGCGTGTGCGCGAACAATGGGAGCAGGAACGGAAAAGTGGGAACGAGGAAGGAGAAGAAGAACACTTATTAAATTGAAGACGTTCTGGTGTCGTGTTCGCTGAAGCGGCGAAAAGAGTTTTAATGTATCTGCGTCGCCAAGACAGTGCTGCCACCTGGCTTCAGCCTCTAGCATCGACTTTAAGATATTTTTGATTTATCCAAATTCTAGGTCAAAATAAATTAATAATGCACAAAATTACGAATAGGAAACATTAAAATGCTTACCGACAACCTTTTTTCCAAGAAATTGGTAAAATAGTGCTAAGTTCGCACCATTTTGCGGGGAAAGCAATGCCGGAAAATTTGAAACATTTCTATTAGAGTCTAAAATTTAAGCTCTTATCAGGATCACTACGTGACTGAGATTGAGTGGAGAGAGTGTTCAGATCAGGCAGATTCATTGGAATACTAAGCTCTAATTGTTTACTCAAATTGATATTTGTGGAATTTTTGAACCTTGCTTCCTCCGCAACATAGTGTGGAACTAGCACAATTTTACCACCTGGTTACTTGCAGATCGGACGACAACTTTAGTGGTTTCATTAAGCACTTAATTGAAATTCACATTCAATATCCCAGTATGAATTTCTGAATTTGATGTTAAGATTTCGCTTTTAATGCTTAACGACACTTCAGTTCGATGGTACATACGTTGCTTCTTAACTAAGCTAGAAATTTTAGTTCCAAATTGCGAAATGATGTCTACATGTTTCCTCACACAAATTTCATTTTTTATATCGCGCTAAAAAAAACCGGACCATCTCAACAATTGCCTGATCGGAATAGCGGTTATAGTTCATAACAGAGTCGGTTGACTCCAAGAGAAAATATTTATTTTATCGGAAGAAATTTGGCATCATCGAATAACCCATAAGGGGTTTTTTTCGCAGCATGGCTGCCTATAGCGTTCTGAAAGAGACAAAGAGCCCAGAACCTTTAATGATCGATGTCGCACTTAAATAGTGTGTGCTAGTTCGGGATCGAGGCGCCTTCAATTCCAGTGATACTTCTCGCTTTGTCGCTAGGTTAGTTTAGTTGCGTGACCTAACTTAACCCAACCTGACACTGTTGCGATCGGCCATCTCGGCTCCGGTTCGATGGATTTTTGTGAAACTTGCTACATGTGGGTATTTTTTGACGGGAAACTTGAATTTTGCTTCAAATTTTTGAAATTCCAAAATCCAAGATGATTGGCGTGGCCTAAAGTGCTAAATTGACTTCTCCAACGGTATCTGTCATTGCAATGAAAATATTTATTTTTTTTCTATTTATTTTCAAAATCAATTTCTCCTTATCCAATTTAGACCTCGATCGCTGTTCAACACGACTACGTGTTGGAACTATTTGTCTATTTTTTACAGCAAATGTTGTCTCTGCTCTGTTGAGGACACGTCGAACAATAACGGTACTTATAACATCGAATTTTTCGGCTTAGTTTTGACTTTTTATTCTGCGACTTAAGCATAGTTCTTCGAGCCAAATTTCACAATATCACGGAGATATCAATCGCCTCAACATGAATGTATCTTTTTTTTTTTTTGTTAAAAAGTGTTGAAAGTCCTCTTTGAAAATCAATGGGCAAATTGTCACCGATCAAAAACCTCTTATTTTGGCATAAAACGTCGACCTCCAAGGCACTGGCATTTCCTAAATAGTCTCAGTTGGGATCAAAGTCACCGTGGAGGGATGCTTATTGCTAGAGACTAGGATTCTCAGAGAAGCTCTATGGGATGTTCCTTCCCAAGAAAGACGGGAATGCTGAGTAAATGCTCAAAGTGTGGGCAGTACTTTTTCCAGGTCCAATTGTATCCGTCGGAGGCAATTAATCAAATCAGGCGTTTTATCAAATGCCTATGCAGGTAGTCAAATGTTGACAATTTACAAAATTTTGTAAATTTATGGCGAAGAAATCTCGAATTTCCAATATTTTGGGAAAAATAACTCATCAAATGTACGAACTCTTCTGGTTTCTTCCACGCTAAATGCCTCTCATATATTTAAATGTTAAAATCTTACAAAATCTGTATTTTGAGACATGCTGCTAACTTAGATACATTTTCATTCAGGAGCTGAAAATAGTTTAAATTATTATTGAATGATCCATATTTTTCCAGATAAGTCTTTTTTACTGGAGCATTTTATTAGTTTGACTAAAATTAGGAAAAGAGTCAGAATTTCATTCTGCGCAATAATATTTGACTATTTACCTAGGCATTCGACTAAGTGCATGATTTTACTATTTGCCTGCGACATATCCAAGCCTCCCGGGAAAGTTTCCACCAAGATTCCTAGATTCTTCACCTGAAGAAAGGACAATCTGACGAACACGACAACCGTGCAACTGACCATAATTTCGGCGTTGCCGCGTTGCGCACGGAAATTCAATCATTCCCCGCGATGATGGCCCACTTCGGCGTCAGTGTCGGTTACAACGGTGGCGACTAATCATTGGGCTTCTTTCCATTACCGCTCGCGGCCAATTAGAAATCTGCCACGACAAACTCGACCAACAATTTTTCCACCTCCTTTTTTCGTGTCGCGAAGAGACGTTGCCCCGTCCCCCCTTCCTACCCTCCCTCGTCACCCCTCCCCGCCCTGTCCGCAAACAAACGAACAGACGAACAAATTGACAAAGTTTCCGCCGAGCTCTAATTCCGGGCGAAGCGTGATTTCGCCAAAGTGAATTGGACTTTTTTTTTTGCTCTCATCTGCGAAGAAATCATTAGTTTCGCTCCCGAAGTCTTCCGTTCGGGAGAGGGAAGTGAGTGCCCACCGTCCGGGGACGAGATATCGTAGGCTGCCGTTACACGACGATCGAATCTGGAACCAATTCTCGTCGAAATGAAGCGCTTGATGACTGTGGAGCACAGAGATAATTTATCGTTCTTGCCTAGACGAAATAACTTAACTGCCCGGTGAGAAGAACAGATATTTTGTGTTGATATGGGAAGTACAGTCACTTGATAGAGAGAGAGAGTTGAGACAACTCGCCTTATGGATGTCACGAACGGGAATAAAGATTACATAAATCGGACGTTTATTGTAATCTTTGATCATCCCATTCCCGAGTTCCTGTATTCGCTCCCTCTCTCGTTCCATTTGTTCCTTGCCGTACCGCATTCCCTGCCTGCTCTTTTAGACCCCAAATTTTTCGTAAAGGCATCGGTGAAGGCAAGATGGATTTTCGGGACTATAAGGATTCGCCCATAATTTCCAATTTCAGAGAAACAGTTTTGAGGTTTTAAACGATTCCTCTTTGAAAAAAAGTATCGCAATCTCAACAATTCATCCAGTTGATTTTATCGCCAGCCATGAGAGTAGTTGCACTAGCTAGAGGTGCAAAGACACCAGCCAGCTGTACAGTTAATCCAACCACATTTATGCTGACTGTGAGGGCACCAGCTAGAAGTATGGTTGATCCAACCAAACTTTCAGCTGACTTAACCATACTTCTGGCTTGTGCAACCACTCTAATATCTGGCGTCAAAATCAGCTAAGGTATAGTTGGGATTGTGATGCTTTTTCCCCGTATTTTTTTTTCTTAATGGTCAGCGTTCAAAATATTATAAATCAGAAGATCCTTGTGAAAGTCATGCTATACTAGGAACATCTACCAAATTCAACCAAGCACTTGTGATTCGAGAAAGAGCTCGCTTTGACTATTAGCGTGCGATAGGATGTACCAGAACACAACCTTCACTGGCCTTTAAAATTTACGAGTAGAATTCTCACTGCCGTTTTCCACCCCTAAGGATGAAAGTTGTTTTTTTTTTTCTAGCGCTCTTGCGGATGCAGCCGTACTTAAACGGAAAATTATAAGCGGAGGTATGGTCACCGGCAGGCAATGTTAGCCATTATTTAGCCGCGGAAGAATTTTAGGAGCGCGACAAAAAGTGTGACAGGGCATTGTTCTGCGGCGAGGCCGGGGGCGGGGGGCGGAGGCAGAGCCGTGGGCCCGAGCCCGGTTTCAGTTCGAAAAGAGCGACCATTGTTGAAAGTCAAGGCAGAAAATAAAATTACAAGACGGAGCAGAAACCCAGAACGAGGGAGCCATTTGCGAGCATTAAATGTTTCCTCGAAGGAGATTATCATACTCTTCATTGTTTACTCGACAAATCCGCACCATGTTTTCCTTCCTCTAAAAAATCCCAACTACATTATTTTGCCGACGTGTAATTTCCCATTTCCTTGCCGCTCGGCTCCTCGGCAGGACGCGCCCTCGCCGCCCTCGCCGCCCTCGCCGCCGCCCTGAAAGAAACTAACTAAATTATTCACCGTTCTCTGAATTCTGCACTATCTGCAGACGCCTACATCCCTGACCGCAGTGCCATCTTGCCACGTCTCGGTCTCTCGGCTGCCCACCAAACCACGTAGCCCGGGAGGCTCTCCCATGTAGATTCGAAAAATCAATAACCAAGCAGGTTTCCAGCAGAGTCCATCGTCTCTTTTTAGTTGGTTAGTTAGTTAATTTATTTAGAGATATTCAGCATCTTAGGCTATTAATGTCTTTATAAAGAATATGGAAGATGGGTGCATGTACAAAAATTCAGATTTTTAAGTTAGAGGATGCAAAAAGTTTCAGTATTTGGTGTGACATTGGGTTCATCGCAGGTCAGTGGGTTTGTATTCCTTTTGACTGTTGGAGGTACAAGAGGGTAGAAGCATTATTGTAGGTCTAGGGATTTGTGTCTGCATTCTGTAGGAACCATAGGATTAGTATGGTATAGTTTGAATGAATTGAAAAAAGATTGGTTTGTGTTTTTTTTTTTTTTTTTTTTTTTTTTTTTTTTTTTAATAGTTAGACCTGGCTAAATTCACGTTAATCAGAATAGTTGCGCCGTCGGTGATAGTGCACTCTGTAATGTTTTAGCTTCCGTTTCGTTTTATTTTCGTTTTTCGTTTTTGTAATTCACCTGATGATGGCTAATAAAGCCAAAATGGCCATTGTGTTTTAAGTGGACAACCGAAAACTTCACATCGAGCGAAAAAGAAAATGTGAGTACCATTGATCATCAGATTGCTTAGTTCTTACCTTGCCTACTGATCCATTAATACACTGAAATCGAATGAGACAAAAGTTAAGGGCGGATATCAACTATACTTTTCGCCGAATGATGCCGCAGTAATTGTCATGATGAGCAGTAGTTGTCAACCATGAATTCGCCAAATGATGTCTGATGAATGTGGGGGTGAGCTTTTTGCCAGGGGAGTTTTTACAAAATAGGTTGAATCGCTAAAACAGTGATCCACATCTTTAAACATCAGTTATAATGTGTCATTTTTTAAATGTACCTATGTTTAATTCAAAGGCTCATTTTTTAAGTTTCATTGACTCCAAGAGTCTAAAGCCGTATACTTCAGAGAAGAACAACTTGAAATTGTTGACTTAAATTTTGATCCATTTCCACAGCATCGAGGCCGTTAAAAAGTATTTGTAAAACTTATCAGGACTGTATTAAAATCTAAAGTAAGTTAGGTTTGTTTCACATTCTTGTAGACAGATCTCTCTTGCATTAAGTATAATTCTATTAACATTCTAGAAAACCGATAAATAACGTGAAACTATCATGAAAATCTTTCCGTTTCATAGACTGAGTTGTATTTCTTTGCCGCTCATAGTTATCCATTTACAGTCGCCCTTGATTATAAAAGTCAACCTAAACCAGTCTCCAAACCCCAAACCAAGACTTTCATCCACCCCTGAAACAGGTAAATTCTTTCATCGATTTCCCAACGGAGAAAGCCTTCTTTTGCCCACATGCATCGAATTTAGCTGTTCAATTATGGCTCTTAAAACCGGGATTACCTTTCCGTATACTTTTCCGTGAAAGCCCCTGAAAGGTTTAATCTCTATTGTGAGAGGAAGCGAAGTGGTTTCACTCAATGTTACACCATCCTCCGAAAGTGAAGCTCTGCGGCAGTTGGCTACCCTCCCGCGATAAGGAGGAGATTTCAGTACGTATGTTTCAGTGCTCGAATCACGCGAGATGAGTGAAAATCAATTTTGTGGCATCCCGTATCATGATTTCGGGGTGTGAGACGGAAAGGAAGGAGAGCTTGTGGGTTTTAAGAGCCTCAACGTCAAACGTTCTTGACTGGAAATTGCGCGGGAAAACACCAGATCCAACGCCGCCGCTGCGCGTCTGTGATCGCTCGACTGTGAGAAAAAATGATTTAACGGAGGCCTGTCTTCACACACGAGAAAACGCGATATTGAAAAACTAACGCAGGGCTCTACCTCCCGGCAAAAATCTACCTCGGAATCTCGTACCTGCAGTTCCTGCGAAAAAAAAATCCCGGTTTTTCATTTTGCCCTTAGCCTTAGGCTAATTGCGCAAATGTACGAGGCTTATATCAAGACAAGAAGCATGATGTTCAGTTCAATAAAGAGAGGAAACGAGGGATGAAAGTGAAGAGGGATTTAGGAAATGCGACTCATCTCGAAAAGGCCGTCTTTACTTATTGCCACTGTTTATCCCTCACTCGGAAGTTAATTCAAAATGTAATGCTTACGTGATTGTAACTTATGCCAATGTGTTTAATTAACCAACAATACATTGCGCCACGAAAGTAATAAAATATATAGGAGGAGACCGATTTCTTAAAATTATCAGCGAGAATACGATGTTTATTCCAATTTTATGGTAGGGATATCAACTTATTTTGTAATCATAATTCATCTCACTTCACCAGAGCCTCGTAATGTCCTAACCATAAATTATAGTTGGACTTCATTTTGCAATTAGGAACTACAATTTTGACTCATTTGTAAACACACTTATGTACACGCTGAAACCAGTGGTACATACGTTGGATCTAAAATTCTCTATTAATTCTCTTGAAAATTTAGTCCAATTGTAACTCCTTTTATCACTCAAAAATCTCGCACTTAAAATGTCATCAAATTGGACCCACATGTCAATCCTTTTTCGTGTTTTAAGTCCCCATAATATAATGAATTTGGTTTCGGTTCAATGCGTCGGAGTAAACAGCAGTAAAATTAACAGGTGTCTGCAGTATTCCCAGCCGAGGAGGAACATCATGTTGAACAACAGTGTGGGAAACTTAAGCTCCATGCCTTTGTTCACCTTAGCAATTTGATATGTTTTGTATCTATATGTTAGTGCCTTTTTGTGCATACGAGGAGTGTCAAGTCACATGTAACAGTTGTTGGGGCAATACTTAACCTGCGAATTTTTTTTAAAATTCCATGTATTTATGATCTCGGAGCTTTAAACCCTATGTATGAACCCAACTTGGTTTTGTACGAAAATTTCCTGGACTTGTACGCGAACTTATTAGCGTAGCACCAATTAATTAGAGTACAACCTCAGTATGTTTGCTCGATAGTATACCAATAAGTTTGTACACAACACCGAGACACACAAACACTAGAAAAGAAAGTAGCTTGGATCTAGAGTACAGACTCTTAATAACATTGACAAGAAAAAATTATCTTAATTCAATTCGATTATTCCTTTTGATTCAAGCAAAACATCCGATTAAATCAAGAGTATTTTTTCTTGTCATTGTTTTTAAGGGTCTTGACTCTAGATTCAAGCGACTTTTTTCCAGTGAAACTGATTGTGAGTTGCGGAATCATCCAACTATTTTTTTTTCAGTGTGCGATAATATTTGTTAAATGCACTTGTTAAGAGATACTAATATCTTAATTTTTATATTTTTGGAACCGAGGCCCTTTTTTCTTTTGAAGGGTCTATAATTGGAAGAAATCTGAATCCTATTACACTTTTGTCGTAGGTATTTTTTATTTATTTTTACAAAAGCGTTCAATCACTCGGGTGAAGGGGTGTTGTCGGATAATCTGCTCACGATTGGCTCGGTAACGAAGTCTGGGGCGGTGGGCTTAGTTGCGACGCGAATGAATACATTGAATCAGTATCACCATCAATCATGACGGAGAGGGCCCATCGAACGCGTAAACGGGAATTCAGTGGACAATAGACTCTCTAGTTCCCTGCATGACATCAATACCCGAGTTAATTTCACACCGCCCTGCGTCACCGGGGGTCGCTTGCATGAATTATCAGAATCCCGCGCCATCGGCGCCGCGACGCCAAGCGGCGCCCGAGCATTTGCATCAAAGATAAAGAGCCCTGAATCAAATTTCCCGAAGAATAGCGGATCACTGTGTTGATAGGGACTATGCAAACTTCGGAAGAAGGGAGGCTACGGTTAAAAAATTCTGCGGGGAAAAGTGTTAGGGGTACACTGGAAAAAAGTCGCTTGGATCTTGAGTCCAGCACTGACAAGAAAAGTCGCTTGGATCTAGAGTCCAGACTCCCAATAAAATTGAAAAGAAATCATAATCTTGATGCAATCGGATTTTTCCTTGATTCGTAGAGCCAAGCCTATTGGTTTAAGCGGATTTCCTTTTGATTCAAGCAAAAATCCGATGGAATCAAGAGCACTTTTTCTTGTCAATGTTTTTAAGAGTCTCGATTCTTTTTAGATCCAAGCGATTTTTTTCCAGAGAGACTCTTGAAAACATTGACAAGAAAGAATACTATTGATTCAATCGGACTTTGTTGCTTGAATCAAAAAGAAATCCGCCCACACCAAGAAGCTCGGTTCTTCGATTCAAGGAAAAATCGGATTGAATCAAGTATTTTTTCTTGGCAATGTTATTAAAAGTCTAGACTCACGATCCAAGTGACTTTTTTTCCTGTGTACAAGAGTTCAAAAAGGTGTAAAATTCCTAAAAATAACCACAATAAGGTTTTCGTGACGAATTTTTCGGTCCTAGAATCAACAGATCCAGACCCTTCGGACCTTCCCCTGACTATGCCTCTACGTCACCAATGCGATTCTGATTTTTAACGGGGTTTCAATTTTTCAACCCGAAGATTCGGTCGATGTAACTTACAGATATGGTCAATGTAACCCGAAGAATGTAACACGCTCGTTTTCATCACTCAATGTTCTACCTCCCAAAACGTAAGACACTTTTTCTTACCGTGCGAGTGAACTCAAGGAGACGAATGGTTGCAGTACGTATGTATAAAACGCCTTCATTCTGAGTAGATACTTTCTAGCGAGGCTTCAGAGGCCGAATAGTTGCATCTTTCACAAACTCAATCAGCAGTATAGCAGAATAGATTGGCGAGCGATTCAGTTGCCTCAGATTGTTCCTTGACAAAGACTATCGACGCACAAGAAACGCCTTCATTGTAAAATAATACTCCTCTGTGTGGCATCGGGCGCCGAATAGTCGCATCAATTAAAACCCGAATCAACAGTGTAGCACTTGGCACGAAATATCACTGCGTTGCGTGGAGAGGCGAAAGAAAAATAAAAATTCACCACCCACTGACCACGGAAGAGGGGCGGGCGTTTGTTATTCGTCAGATGCTTCGTCATAATTGCGGGAATTATTCATGGCGCAATTTATACGTAATTAAAGGAAATTATGAAGAATGAGTGGTTACACGCTAGGAGCGCGCAAGACGCTCATTTCTGAGTTCCGACCCCCGGCCCAGCGCCGCGTCTTGCGAGAACAGCCTCAGCTCCTCCGTGTTTTGTTTCCTGCTTCCGCTCTTTACAAGATTGAGTCGCCCAGTGATTAATGTAGGCAAACTCCTCAGCTTCGATGCCACGTTCATTTAGAAATACCCTCGACGCACAGTGGATCGAGTCAATGGGAGAGATTGCACATGCATTTTTGGACTAAAACTTCAAATTTTGATGTTTATTTAGTCAAATTTTAAAGTTAAAGAGGGATGGCTCTGAAAGAAAAATTCACGAAGATACCAATCGGATCACTTTTAAAACCTCAAAGTTTTGTATGAACGGAGTTATACGCTTTTAAAGTTTCCAAATTATGTCCGAACTCTCCCACTGACTCGATCCACTGTGCGCCGAAATGAATATCAACATGAATAGGGTGACATCGCATCGTCGTTCTCCAGACGAAAGAATTTAACTGCATTTCAATGGTTCAAAATTGCCGTAGGAAAATTGTGCTTTTCCTTGGAAGCCTTTGGGACTTTCAGAAAATTTCACCAATTTTTTTTCTGATTACCTACAAAAAATCAGCGAACTTTCTACCAGAAATCGCATAGTAATTTGCACTTAAGAAATTGAATAGTTCGGGTCAATTTTACAAACTTTGATTGGAGTTACGCTCCCTCGTGTCGGAAACGACGATCCTCTTGAAAAGTCATGGAAGTCGAGGAATTGTGGGAAAAGTTCCGAACGTAGCATCTGGAGCAATTGAAGCGACGGCTCCAGCACCCGGAACTTTCGGCCTCTGAGCCCGAAACGAATAGCATGTCTATGTAGCCCGTAACTTTTTTCCTCACTAAACATGATCATTCTCGTGGTTTTACGATCCAATGTTGCTTCTCCCTTTCAATTCTCGGATTTTGAATGTTTCCTATCTCATGAGACTTCATGCTTACAATTTTTCGTCGAAGAATATTATCGAGGTATCATGCAATAATTAGAAAAAAATAATTGCAAAATAAAGGAATTATACACCCAATAATCCAGATAATCCATGGCATTTTATAATCCGTGAAAACTGCTCACTCCTAAGAGGAGAAATATTTTAATATAAACCGGACTGGAAAACTGGAGAGGACAAACATACATGGAATTAAAACATTAAAACAAATCAGCACTAACTAGTTCAGCAACAAGTCCCCCTTTTTTCTCTTCTTGTTCTCTCGATGAATCAGAAACAAGGATTTTTTTTGTCTTCCTCTCATCGAAAACATTTGAACACACAATTTATAAGACAGCTAATCAATAGTCGGAAAAATCAATCCTAAATCCAGTCAAAAGCCTCCACCTCTGTGTCCCGTTCAAAAAAGGGGACGATGAAAGAAATAATCTAAGTCGCTCAGGATAATGTGCAATCCCCCACCGCACATCGTTGATGCAAGTTCCAGATGGAGCAGAACTGCAATTTTCGATTAAAATTCATGCCAAATGTCCCGGCCTTAAGCAGAGCGGCAACATTCCATTAAAACAGTCCTCGGTAAGTCGTCCTATTAACTGTTACTTCCTGCGGAGCCCGAAAAAAGGCGGAGAAGTTCCCGATAGTCCTCGCATTAATTGACGAAGAATTTTAATTTTTGCCCCCCTCGGAGCGGGCTGGATTCGAGTGATGTTTTGCTTCCAAGTTTTATACACTCCGAGTTGAAGTTGCGCGCTTGAGAGTTGGAAGTAGTTGAGCGTTATTGTCTTTCTTCCGCTCGCCGAGCAGAAAACTTTATCTCCCACACGAACTAAGTTTTTTCGCCTCGGCGTCAGCGTCAGCAGAACCACTTGCCTCCCGTAAATGCGAATGCGGCTGCGGCGCACAGTGGATCGAGTCAATTAAAGAGGTCGCACACGAAATTTTCGACTATAACAGCTAATCTTGATGTTTATTTCCTCACATTTTAAATTTTAAGGGGTGCCTCTGAAAGGAAATTTCACGAGGAAACCAAAAGAACCAATTTTAAAACCTCGAAGTTCTGCATGAGAGGAGTCACGAGCTTTTAAAGTTTCCTTATTCTGACCAACCTCTAGGGTGTCGACAAGTCTGGAGTTTCTGGAAAGTCCGGAAATAGTACTGATTTTTAAGGGCGGTCCGGATGTACTGATAAAGTGCGGAAATTCCGCAAAAAGGTCCGGAATCTTTTCAAATTTTGTGTCATTTTTGTCGCAATTCCAAATTTTTGAAATTTTCTCAGTTCGTCAAATAGAAGTACTGAAAAAGTACAGAATTTTTCTTTTGGAGGAGGTACTGAATTTCTTGAGAATGTACTGAAAAAGTACTTATCTTTGACCAGCCTGTTTTAGTAGACACCCTGGACCTCTCTTATTGACTCGATCCACTCCACGGTGCACAGTAGAACGAACCATTTGCCTCAGGTTGGACATGGAATTTCCGACTGAAACGGTAAATTTGAAATTTGAAGGAATGTCTCAGGGAAGAATTTTCGCAAGAAAGCCGATTGAAACATTTTTAAACCTGTGCACCTCGTATTAACGAACCCACAAGCTTTTGAAAAATAGTGTTCGGGACCGGAAATAATCGAGGAAAACAAAAAACATCAGGTATTCCTCAGGGAATGAAAAAGTTTAGGGAAATCAGGGAACAATCAGGACATCCGTTCCCGAGAGCGGGAATCTCTTCTCTCACCGCTCAGAGACCATTTAATTTCCGAAGTTGCGGAATAAAGATTGTCGTTGCACCTGATCCGTTCTTATCGACCTCTTAAATTTAATGACTTATTTGATTATTTAAATCATCATAATAAAAAAGACGCTTTCATTTACCGAATAACATGAACACCAGGAACGCTTTTGGAATTGAAATGTTGAATGCACGCCAAAGAATACTGAAAGATGAAAAGAAAATTCAACATTCATATGCGGAACTGTCGCGAGTTCTCCAGTTTTTCACCAAGAAAATTCCGAGGTAGGGTGAGAAAACTGAATCAGGAAACGATTTCCTGAAAATCAGGGAGAAATCAGGGAACGAGTATAGTCAACATTTCCAGATAGAAGTTGTCCCGTCACATCCAAATTCTTCTACTGACTCCGCGGCGCATAGTGGAACGAGTCGTTAGAAGAAGTTGGAAATGAGATTTTTCTCGAAAATTGTAAAATTTTTCATTTATCTCGTCACAATTTTAATTTTTAGGGGTGCTTCATATTGACAATTTTACGATAAAACCAATGAAACTACTTTTAAAAATCAACATTTTATATTAATGAAAATATAGGCTTTTAAAGTTTTTAAATCTTATCCGACCTCTCTCATTGACTCGATCCACTGTGCGGCGGCGAGAAGGAACAAAAATGAAATCTGCCAAGAGGAGGAGAGAGAGAATGATGGAAGGGGGAAGAGAGGGGGAGAGCTCGGATGTGTCGTGTTAAGTCTCAGTTTCACGCCGATCTTCATCGTCCTCAGCAGGAGTTTTGCCCTTGAGTCACGCACCCAGGAACAGTGTTCGAAACACGTCCTGTCAGTTTTAATCACGGTGGAATTCTACCGAAAAGTGTTCTAATCAGAAAATTCAGACTCTTAATTCGATTCGGCTGCAGCATTTAACAGATTCTCCTCCGTCGCACTCATTGCACACGAGAAATGTCGCCATCTAAATGGACATTTCGAATCGGAAATCCCAAGAAAATAACGTCGAAAATTTTAGGGTGACTTTTAAATGCACAATTTGCGTAGCCTGTAATCATACAGGGTGTCCCAAAAGTCCCTTCCACCCCCTCTAAAATTTTACCTAATTAATATTTTGAAACGAAACTTTGGGGATGTTCAACGATCAATGTAAGCTACTTTTTGGGCCCCCCAGAATTTTCGGGGCCCCCCGTGGGGAGGGGCTGCGGACCCCAACTTTTTTTTTTCAAATGACAACCCCTATCTTGTGATACCTCATTCGAAAGAACATAAAAAACTAAGAATTTTGGCGCAAACCGCAGATCAATATCTTAATTTTTGACCGAGTTATGATAGGTCAAAGGTCAAATTTGACCTATTTTCAAAAAATCATAACTCCGGTTCAAATTATCGTAATGAAAAAATAAAACGGGAAAATTTACCACATTGTAAGCACTTTTAAGGAAAAATCACAGAAATTACTTCAAACTAATTTTAAGGGGGGTTTCGGACCCCCAAATACGCCAATTCAAGGGTCATTCAATTTTCCCGCGAAATAAGCCAATTTCCCCCAGATTTGCCTCCACATTAGTTCAATGAGGTCAAAATCAGTTCAACATTACGTTGGCAAGTCCCCAAATTTCGGGAAAAGTTAAAAAATAAACGAAATTAAAGGTGATTAAATTTGACCGTTTAAATTTTTTTTTAACTTTTCCCGAAATTTGGGGACTTGCCAACGTAATGTTGAACTGATTTTGACCTTACTGAACTAATATGGAGGCAAATCTGGGGGAAATTGGCTTATTTCGCGGGAAAATTGAATGACCCTTGAATTGGCGTATTTGGGGGTCCGAAACCCCCCTTAAAATTAGTTTGAAGTAATTTCTGTGATTTTTCCTTAAAAGTGCTTACAATGTGGTAAATTTTCCCGTTTTATTTTTTCATTACGATAATTTGAACCGGAGTTATGATTTTTTGAAAATAGGTCAAATTTGACCTTTGACCTATCATAACTCGGTCAAAAATTAAGATATTGATCTGCGGTTTGCGCCAAAATTCTTAGTTTTTTATGTTCTTTCGAATGAGGTATCACAAGATAGGGGTTGTCATTTGAAAAAAAAAAGTTGGGGTCCGCAGCCCCTCCCCACGGGGGGCCCCGAAAATTCTGGGGGGCCCAAAAAGTAGCTTACATTGATCGTTGAACATCCCCAAAGTTTCGTTTCAAAATATTAATTAGGTAAAATTTTAGAGGGGGTGGAAGGGACTTTTGGGACACCCTGTATATATTATTTGTTGGTCGCCGGTAGTCAGGCTTGTCCAAGGAGATGCAAGGAGACATCGCAACCTGTTTATTGAGCGCAGTGAAGTTCGTCCGTACGTCCGTTCTGCGAGGAAGCGCCTTCAATTACTTGTGTATACTTCCCCCGCTCCTTCAGGTTGATATAGTTGTATCCACAGAAATTTTGGCGCTTGCTCGATTTGGCATGCGCCAAGCCCGGCGTCTAATCCTCTCTCGATTGCTCCTCTCGACGTCCATTGGATATTGGTCTTGTTGCATTTTTCGTGGGGGTTTTTCCTTCTTTTTTTTTTACATTTTTATTCATATATATTTGGATTTTTAAAATCCAATCTGACTATTTAGAATCTTTTTGCGCACGGAGTGCTGGATATACAGGGTTATCCAAAAGTCACTGACCACCCCTGTAACTTTTTTCCAAATTGAGATAGAAGTTTGAAACTTTGGGAATGTTCCTCAGTCTAAAGTAGCAACTTTTTGGTCCCCCCAAAATTTTGGGGGGCGGCCCCCCTTAAGGGGGGCGGGGGCTAACTTTATTTTTTCAAATGGCAATCCCCCCTTTGTGATACCTCATTCGACAGATAATAAAAAAAGAAAATTTTTGGCGCAAACCGCAGGTCAAAATGTTCATTTTTGACAAAATGGCGGCCGGTCAAATTTCAAAATGGCGGAAATTTGGCATCTCCGTTGTTTATTGACAGATTGGTGTAAAACTCGGAATCCTAGGGTTTTTCGAGATGAGTAAAACGATTCTGACATTGGTTTTCCAGAAAAGTCAGTCCTTTCCAAAATGGCGGCGGTCAAAATGGTGGCCTCGAGCGGGAAGTGGATATTTAGGCTGCATATCGTTGGATTTGCATGTAACTTGGTATCTGGGGGTATTTCGGCACTAGAAGAACGAATCTTCCATTGGATATCTAAAATTTTGACAAATTCCAAAATAGCGGCGGAAAAATGGCGGGAAATCAATTTTATGGCTCTTCACCGATGGATTAGCATGAAATTATTTGATATTTCAAGAATCTAATGAAAGATTCCTTTTTAACCAACCAAAAACCGCCAGGATATCGAACTTCATACAAATCCATCGGTGAAGAGCCATAAAACTGATTTCCCGCCATTTTTCCGCCGCTATTTTGGAATTTGTCAAAATTTTAGATATCCAATGGAAGATTCGTTCTTCTAGTGCGGAAATACCCCCAGATACCAAGTTACATGCAAATCCAACGATTTGCAGCCTAAATATCCACTTTCCGCTCGAGGCCGCCATTTTGACCGCCGCCATTTTGAAAAGGACTGACTTTTCTGGAAAACCAATGCCAGAATCGTTTTTCTCATCTCGAAAAACCCTAGGATTCCGAGTTTTACACGAATCCGTCAATAAACAACGGAGATGCCAAATTTCTTCCATTTTGAACTTTGACCGGCCGCCATTTTGGCAAAAATGAACATTTTGACCTGCGGTTTGCGCCAAAAATTTTCTTTTTTTAGTATCTATCGAATGAGGTATCACAAAGGGGGAGTTGCCATTTGAAAAAAAAAGTTAGCCCCCGCCCCCCAAAATTTTGGGGGGATCAAAAAGTTGCTACTTTAGACCGAGGAACATTCCCAAAGTTTCAAACTTCTATCTCAATTTGGAAAAAAGTTACAGGGGTGGTCAGTGACTTTTGGATAACCCTGTATAAATGCATTTGCTGGCACAAAGGAAAATATTTATCTCCCTAGAATTTTTTACCTAGTAAATGAATGCGCATCCATAAATTCGAAATATTTCGCCAGAAAAAAAATTACATGATATGATCAATCTGCGATTTTGCTCGGTTTGATCATCTCGTTTTTTAAAATGTTATAACTTCAAACTGCCTCAACTATGGTTCGATTTCTCTTTTTTGAGGGGTTTCTTGTCCCAAAATGCTTGAAGAGCGATCTTCTACGCTCTAGTATTTATTATTCAATTTTGATTTTTTGCCTGAGGATTTATTTTCCCGTGGACGGCCGCAAACAATTAAAATAATGGCTTCCAAAGTTGAAAATTCCTACAGAATAACTGCTGAAAAGTATCATAGTTTTCAAAGAAGCGACTTCTAGGAATTTAAAATTAAACTTCCCCAGACGGTTACGCGCTGTCAAAACTCGTCCGCAATGTAAAAATATCATTAGCAGGTAATTTCTTCACCACTACAGCGCTGATGGTTGCTTTTTGATATCACTTCTCCAATCCAAATCGCGGTTNGGGGGGGGGGGGGGGTGATGAGGATGCGGTTGGTCTTTTCAAATTTGACTGCGGTAACACTGGTGAGGAATTCATGGGACTCCTATCAGAGGCTCGCCCCCGCAAATTGGTGCCGGGACGTTAGCTGCGGCATCCAGCTAATTTGTGAAAATTAGCCAGGTCCCCGGGGATATGAGGAATTGTGGAAAGTGTGCATGTTACCAGAATGTGCACTTAGTCTCGGATTCGCGGCGGGCGAGAGCTTGCGTCGGGCCCCCGAGTGGCACTCTCGTTTGGATATGCACCATTGGATGTTGCTCCAGCCATGTGCACATCCATCAAGCCTTGAAGGGCGCCTCCAATCACCAGGCCCGCCTCTATCATCCACGTTGCCATTCCTCGATCAGAATTCTCGCTTTTTGAAAAATATATCAATCGCAGTCTAACTGTATTCAAAGAACAGATCCAAAACTGAGAAGCTTGGTTGGGAGTGACTGTACCGAAGCATCTACACCGAAAAAAAATAGTATGCTGTTTTAGCATCTAGGATGTCAAAAATGTGTCTGGTGATCCCAAGATGCTGCCTTTACTGCCCTCGCAGTTGAATTTGCATTCACAGGATGTAAAATTAACTGCGAGGGCAGTAAAGGCAGCATCTTGGGATCACCAGACACATTTTTGACATCCTAGATGCTAAAACAGCATATTATTTTTTTCGGTGTAGCTAGACGATGAACAGCGCACGGACAGACAATGTACTTTAGATCCCATCAACCATCTACCATCTGTGGGCGTAAAATTATGGTTGCGCAAAAAAAAAAGTCACGGGATATGTAGACATACCGTCTGTTCCTGGATCAAAGGCCGATATTTCCGGGTGTTGGAGCCGTAGCTTCGATTGTTCCGGATGCTACGCCCGGAACCTTCCCCCTCTAAGCCCGGAACGGACGGTATGTCTATGTAGCCCGAAAGTGCGGCTGCCGCGGCCGGAGTTTTTTTTTTTTTTTTTTTTTTTTTTTTTTTTCCAGTGTGGCCTCTGAACGTAACTTTCGCCTCACCCGATTGCATTGATCTGATTGTTATTGCGGAGCATCTAAAATATATTCTCTCTATTAAAGGCCTAAGGGCTGATTGTTGAAATTGATCGACAAAGCAACAGACAAAAAAGACAGATAGACAGAAGAGAGATATGGAGGAATCCGATTGGTGGAAGCGTGTGGTTGCAATGGACAAGGGAGGTATATAACAGACTAACTAACGGCAACCCACGAGAGACCCTATAGTTAGTCCATTATTTTATCCCTTCGTCTATAGAAACATCATAATGGACTAACTATAGGGTCTCTCGTGGGTTGCCGTTAGTTAGTCTGTTATATACCTCCCTTGTCCATTGCAACCACACGCTTTCACCAATCGGATTCCTCCGTATATCTCTTCTGTCTATCTGTCTTTTTGTCTATTGCTTTGTCAATCAATTTCGAAAATCTGCCCGCAGGTGGATCCTCGGGATTACAAATCCGATCACATCCTCTTAATCTAGGCACTCTGGTGCGCATGCAACAGGCCTATCGATGGAAGTAACTTTCGCGTGAGCCCGCGGATGAGCGGTGGAGATGCGGGCTCAGGAAAGCGTCCCGTCTCTGTCGGCAACATTCCTGGCTCGGCGTGCTCGATACGAGTGCCCCCGGCAATAAGTCACCTCTAATCTGACAAAACAAATTAAATTAAGTTTTCAGTTAGATGCTCATTCCGATAGCGGGTCCGCGGTGGCGGCCCGATCGACGAGGACGAGGGATCGTTCCCGTCGCAGAAAAGCGGCGGGTTTCCGGTTCCGGGCTTGCCGTTTTCCCCCGGTGATAGACATTTCCTGGTTAGCGCCGAAATCTCATCAAGCCGCAGAATGTTTGCGTCCCGCTGCTGCCGACTCACCGGTCAAAAATCGCGAGCCTCTCGTCGAACCGACGCACACTGGACCGAGTCAATAGGAGAAGTCGGACAAAATTTGGAAACTTACTGGAAAAAAAGGTCGCTTGGATCTAGAGTCCAGACTCCTAATAACATTGACAAGAAAAATACTCTTGATACAATCGCATTTTTCCTTGAATCAAAGAGCCAAGCCTCTTGATTTGACTCCTAATAACATTGACAAGAAAAATACTTTTGATTCAATCGGATTTTTCCTTGAATCAAAGAGCCAAGTCTCTTGATTTAAGCGGATTTCATTTTGATTCAAGCAAGAATCCGATTGAATCAAGAGTATTTTTCTTGTCCATGTTTTTAAGAGTCTGGACTCTAGATCCAAGCGACTTTTTTTCTAATGCTTCAAACGCTCACAACTCCCTTTAAAAAAAAGCGTTGAAGTTCTAAAAGTGGTTTTATTGGTTTTCTCGTAAAATTTTATACCGTCAGCACCCTTTGAAATTTAAAATGTGACGAATTAATCATCAAAATTTTCAATTTTTGTCAAAAATCTCATGTTCGACCTCTCTAATCGACTGGATCCACTGCGCGACGCACTCCACGCAAGAACCCGACAACGGCGCGAGGCATAAAAAATAATGGTGGTTCTGTATACGCAGTTAGTCGGCTATTTACCGGCCGCCCATTGTGCCGCGCTCGGCTTCAGGACCTCGCCATTCACTTCACTGACACTCTTTGTTTGCCACCGCCCCGCCGCCCCTCCCCCGAGGGGTGCAATTTTTCACCCCCTCCTATCGGAAAGGGAAAAATAGTTTTTGTTTGTTTAATTAATTTTTCATGCGCCACCCCCCGGCTCGAGCCCGGGAAACTGACAATTATCGAAATGAAATTGTGAAATTTCCAGCGCGGAATTTTCTCCTTCCGACCAGGATTTGCGTCGGTCTTTATTTACCTTTTCGCGTGTTTTTTTTCTTCTTTTTTCCCCCCGTCCGATAACGATCTCGTGTCGGTCGTCGGCCGGCGGGTCGTGACTCAGTCGGGTTTCAAACAAAGGTCGGCGTCGTTAATTATTTCCCCTGTTGATAAACACGCTCGGGCGAGCATAAATACCGTCGAACAGTGTCCGCGAAAAATCACCGCGCGCGTCCAAATGTCCCAAGCTATGCCCTCGGGGCCGTCCGCAAAAAACCCCTACATATTCAGGGTTTCCCTTTCTTTTGCGCCGTTTCATTTATAAAACTTTTCTTTCCGGTGAGTCGCGTTAAAATTAGACAAGATTCGAGAAGCGTTCGAGCAGCTTTCAATAGACCACCAGACATGCTAGAAGTCAACATTAAAAGACATGTGATTCCATTAGAAGTCTGTGAGAATATGTGAATGAGAATGAAGCGCTCCAAAATCAATTTATCTTAGAACTTTCGTTTGCGGGAAAGTAAAAGGATAAGGATAATAGAACAAACATTAATATCAAGGTGACGATTAGGGGTCATCCCTAAATTATGTAACAAGGGGGAAAGGGCTCTAGGAGAGCATTACACCATTTTTTTAAGGGCCTCCGTCACAAAAGCGTTACAAGCGGGAAGGGGTGAGGGAGGAGGGTCAACAATGCCGAAAAAGTACATCACATAATTTAGGGAAGATCCCTGATGTAGAATTAATGTTGTCAGTGCACACGGTCATTTTAGGCGAGGTGGCCATCATAAGTAAGTTCTTATTAAATAATTGGACCACATTTTGCAAGTAGGAACTACAATTTCGGGCTCATCCATAAGAAACACGTATGTGCATGGGGAAACTATTGGCACCTACGGTTTTTGTAAACTGAGCCAGAAATTTTAGTCACCAATTGCAAGATATGGTCCACTTTGTACATGCTAACATCATGGTTTTCACAGCTTGTTCTGAGAGAAAATCTGATGAGAGATCCTGTACAAGCATTGGTTTCCACCCCATCCAGCATTCACCCGTGCAACCCAGTCTGATTATGTAGTATGACGTAGTTTAGATTTTATTAATCTAGATCTTCTATTTTCAATGTTCAATCCTAAAATTAATTCTGATTCTCCTCCTGCAAAATCAAAGGGTGTTTGGTTTGTTTCTGCTAAAATTGTGGTTATTCAAATTAGGACTGAAGGAAATAAAGTTATCGAAATAGGCAAAAGTTGGCGAAGTAGGCTTATCGAAGTTGAAGGTCAAAGCGATGGATAAGGCAGACCAAAGAAAAATTCAGTAATCTTATTGATGGAACCGGGTTGCTGCAATGAACAAAATAGCTAAGTATTGGAGTAACTAATGGCAACCCAGCAGGAACCCTTTAGTTAGTCCACTATTTTCCCCCTAATCTCTAACAACTATACCCGTTTCTACAAATAATATCGCTATATTTTTCCCTTGTCTTCTGCCCCTTGCATTGTCATATCATTTAAATAATCGACCCGCTGCATTCATTCTCAAGTGTCAGGAAGGAGCTACCTCTGAATCCAAGTATTCAATATTTTTTCACTGGCACCACTGCATACGCAAAAAAAAAAATGAGAACTTTCTGTCAGAGATTGATCTCCAAGAAGCTCGAAAAATGACGGTGTTTAGATACCAGTTTGTTGCCTTGAAACCTTTATTCCGAGAAAATCGTGATTAAAGATTACGAGACTCCCCTTTCTAAACGCTGCCTGCTTACGGAAAGGTGCGTCTTGCAGTTTCTTTGATGGCAGAACCGGGCTGGAATAGCATAGGTACAGCTTTCTTCCAAGAATTGAGGAGAGAATATTCTGTCAAAATTCAATTTGTTAATTTCTTTCTCGCAAAAAAATTTCTGAGAAACTTTTCCTCACGGTTACTTCCCTTGGATTTGACACAAATACATATTATTCACTTTAAACTTCAGAGGCGTTTTCAGGAGGATTATTTATAGAGCATAATTTTAATTTTTTATTCCGTGCAAGTAAAGTTAGACACATACTCAACAGACCTCATATGATAAATAATGCGTTTTTGTTCTTTTACACCAAAAGCTCTCAAAACCAAAAGTTAAAAAAAGACTATATTTTTAATCGGGCCTTTGTATATTTATTTCGGAAAGCTAATCCACAGAATAGATCTTAAACTTCAACGCTCTAGCTGTCATCTGCCACTACTATATCAACTTCGGAGTTCTTAGCTCATTTTTCTATCTTTTGAAAGATTATAGTAAAAATTCCATTGATAGTAACAGCGACTTAATGAAAGAAAGAGAGGAATGCCGTGATCTAATTCAATCATAAAAACTGACTCTGTAATTTTAATTGAAGCAATTTCATTTCCCTTGACCTATTCGAAACCTGTCTATCCTTGAAGAGACCTTTCTAAATTTTTAATTGTGTCTATTTTTGAACTTGTCATTTTAAGCTCCCCAATGAAAATGCATGATTTATATTTTTATTTATCTACAGCTTCACAACTGGGCTATACTTTTAAAGAGTTGACTCAGAGCAATCTTATAAAAAACTGACAGAGATCAACACATACGCACCAGTTGACACGTCGGATGGAGTTCTTAAATCAGCTAGTCGGTTTCTTCCTGGAAAAAATTCAAAATTGAGAAAAAATACTTTCAAAATAATGATAGTTGTTAAATTTTTTACACTTAAAATCGAGTGTTGTGGAAGAATAAAACTTACCTAAAACCTGTTTCTCTCTATTTAAACTTGATGCAATATGGAGGGTGTTTGTCAAGAACTCGGTCCAAATTTCAGTCAGGATGTATTGCACTTGGTTGACGAACGTTGGCAACCGTGTTTGTCACGACGCTGCTGAATTTAGTTGAATTAAAATTTAACGAAGTCTCAAGGAAGGTCTTAACAAGACACCAAGCGTGTAGCTATTAACTCCCCTCTCTCGGGATTGCTTTGTTTCACCTAGATGAAACCGAGCAATAAGAGCATATCTTCACTTTCACTTGAGCCGTAATGCATGTGAAACAGAGCCTGTCCGNTTCTTTGTTTCACAATATCACTTATCAACATTGTTCAATCTTGTCTTCAATAAAATAACACAAAATAGACATTTTCCCAGATACAAGTTGCAAACTTTGCAACACTGTATTATCGTATCCTTTTATAAATTAAACTATGCATCTACGAGTATCACTAATTGTTGATTCTATGCCCCAAAATACAGTTCGATCTTCAGTAATAGCGGTTTATGAATGAGAAACTTTAAAAAATGAGCTTTTTAAAGCTGAAAAATGTAAACTTAGCAACGTTGTACTGCCAAAACAAGGCTTACGCATGAGTCAAAATTCTTACTGGAGAATTTTCATATTATAATTCATCGTGTGCACCTCGTGTAAGTATTGTAAAGTCATTTTTGAAGTTGGTTTTTGGAAGAAAATCCATAAAAATATGAGAATTTTAAAGCTCAAATATGCCAACTTTGCAACGCTGTATCTCGGAAACAAGACATATACTCAAGCAAAAATTTTTACTGGAGGCTTGTCTCATCATAAGGTTTCATTTAAGCCACATACGAATGAAATCCCCGGGTTCCCGAAAAGGGGCCATTTTTAGGGAGGCTCTTTGAACTCCTTCTCAAATTGTAGGCAATTCCTCAAATAAGGCTGTTCATCGGCGAAAATTTTCGGTATTTCAACAGGATATTTTACTGGAGCAAACATGCTTACAGAACCAAGTATTGTGAGGGTCGTTTTTTGCATAGGTTTGGATACTCATTTATATCAAGTCAATAAACTACCAGAGCTTTAATTTTCTACGGTTTTTTCAAAATTGTATCGTACACTTTAGTGTTCTCCGAAAAAATCACCAAAATTTTTACACGTGCGTTTCACGACCTGTGTGTCCACTGCAATCAGTTTACGTTACGCTGGGATTACGGAAGGGAGATGCAAGTTATAGAAAAAACCCACATCTTTACGTATTTTAAGAACGGGCCCATAAGTATTCGTGTTTTTGGACTAAAATAATGTAAATCTCGGCTGCGTCAAAGCGATTTTACCGTAAGGAGGCAACAGCGCTCGAAGGTCAGTAATTTTAGCAAAAAGGGCCCCGTAAACATAATCCAGAGGTCTAAGTTGTTAGCATGAATAAGCGTCAGCAAAACAAGGTAGTCAAGAGGAAGTTTTAATTATATTTATAAATAGTAGTTGGGAGCGAAGTCGGACCTCGATTGTAGCTGTTTAAATATGCATAGGACTTAATTCAAGCAGGCGCATGGAGCCGTAGGGTCGACGCAAAACTTTAATGTGAAGATGCAGGATCGCCTCGCATTGCCAGACTGCTCCGCGTAAGTCTCCAAAATTACGCCTTGAACTTCCTTACGGTTAATTTATGGCGTCTTTAATCGATACAAGCGTACTATCCTCTAAGTCAAACATGGAGTTTCAAAATTTCCAATCCTTGGTATCTACTGTTCAGCCAAGTCGAGTCAGGGGCGACTGAATCAAGTCTGCCTGTCTAGTTTTTCTTGGTATCAAAGTCGATTTTTATTTAATTTAAATAAGATGAGGAAAATCAAAGTCAGTGTCAAAACCTGTCATCTCCTTTTGTTCTGTGGTTTTTTAATGGCAAATTAAAAAAAAGTAAGAAAACATTGAAACTTCGGTAGGTATGATTAGTAAAATTAGGATCAAAACTTGCAATCTCCATTTTTTTCAGAAACTAAAGACAAATTATTTTGGCATTTCCTTGAAACCTTCCTTACTAATCGTTATACCCCAGGAGATAAACGCAAGTGAGCTTCCATCATAGAGGAGTAATGAAAACTTACAAGAACCGCAGATTTGCACGATTTACCATAAGTTGATCGAAGCGGAGATTGCAGGGTTTGATTTTAGGCGCCCCAAGTAATTACAATCCTATCTTTTCTCGTTTTTTCGTTAATTTCAAATTTACTTTTCTGAGAAAACGTCCGTCTTTGTAATATTACATCCAGTATGTTTTTTGGCATCGGTAGTACTTAAAATTAATCTAACTAACCTACACCCCCCCCCAAGACGGAATTAATCATCTTCTATCGACTGTTAATTGGTTCCCTGATCCGACAAAGACCCAATAAATACTTACTCAAAAAATTTGTAAATTTGGTCTCTCAGATACCGATAAGACTATAAAAAGAAGGAATTAATCCTGAGAAACGTTTATCTCCTAGGAAACCTTCTCTCAAATAAGTTGAGATTGAGACCGTCCTTCCCCACGAAATTATTTCATAGTCTTATATTTTTCAACACATGAACTTCATGGATTTTCAGACGAAACCTCAAAGACTTTAAATTAAAATTCTTGATCAGGTGAATAATGAATGAGAAAAAACACGTAAATGTAACATATCGTCAATAATTAAAACTGTATTCCACTATAACTTCACCATCAGCACGGGAATATTGTTTAGTCTCGTATCAGAAATTACTCCAAAAATAACCCAATTCATGGGAAGAGATTTTTTGTTAACAATGTGGCTGAGCGAAGAGTTTCAATGTGGAAGAGAAATTTGATACAGTTTTGATGAAATTTTAACGATAATCGGAACCCATACATTTTGTTGATGAAAATCCGAGAAATCCTTGCACAACGCAAGATAGTATTTTGCAATCATAATTTGACAACGCTCTACTCGGCTTACGCACCTGTCACTGATAAGACTTTCGTCCATGCCCTTTTCTCGTTCTTGTATTGCTTTGTTAGGACCTGCTTTCGCCGTGTTCATTAACGCAAAAATTTGCGGGTTTGTTGCCAGTTTTCACATCAATATAGGTCTCACCAAACCAACAATAATTAGTTGCCTCAGCTCAACACTAGAGTACCTATATGTATAGGAAGAGAATGGAAATGTCGGTAATTTTGAGGTTATAGGTCATGGAGCGTTCAGGGCCCAATAAGGCAGCCAACCTATGAATTCAAATTTAAATTGTTCATGTCCGTATTTTCCCTATATAGGTACTCAACATTTTTCAGATGAAGCCGTTAATATAAACCCTCTGTGAATGTATGGTGTCAAACTGTGAACATACAAAACATACAGATTCGGTTGCGAGAGGTTATAACGCAACTTTGGAAGAGCATTAATGTTATTAATTTGTCTCATTACCACTTACTTCAGTACGTGCTAGTATTTTTTAACCAGTAGCTTCTTGCTGGCTATGTGTGCCGTTTTCTAGGGGGCTTGTTGGGCACATTTAGTATGTGGCACATCACCAGTAAGGCTTTTATTTTTGTATGCTGTATGCTTTCTGAAATATCCTAATTCTATGAGGTGATTTTCCTTAATATTTTGCGCAAAGTTGAGTGACGTTTTTAGGAATAGGAGAGTGGCAAAGTTGCAAAATCATATATGTAAACTCTGGATTGACATCCATGGAACCTTTTTTGGAATGATCCTTCATTCATATTCTTTGGGAACTCGCCAATTCGTTTACACTCGAAGGGGACCATTTTTGTTCGTAGTAAACTCGAAATTCCCCCCTTCCGAATAACTTCCACCCGAGGTGCATTCGTAATAAACGAATCTCAAATTAACACCTTTGAACAACGCTCTCGGAGAACAGAAATCGGAGTTAATCGACGAGATCCTTTTGAAAATATGCGTTGACGCGGCGAAGAAGCGTAAGAAGAGAAATAATTTCGAATTACCTGGTTCACAGCTCCCCCGCCAATCCGATCCTTGGTTGCACGCCTTTGAGATTAGGTGAAGCAAGTTAAGCCGTTTTTTTCCGCCCGAGTTGCCCTTCTATCTAATTGCGGTTGTCTCAGGGACCAACCCCGACCCGACCCCCAACTTTTCCTCCCAGCCGGCTCTGAGCGGTGGCGAGCAAGTCTCTAACTTTGTAATTGCTCGACAAATATGCTCACTTCTTTATGCACTGTTGCCTTCCTCTAGACGCCTCCCGGTCTACGATAAACTACGCTATAGTTTAGTGGGATGAACGGAGTATGGACGTTATATGGGCATATGGGAAAAAGGCATTTGTGCGTTTTCCCGATTTTGAGGTTTATGGTGAGAAGAGTTGTGTAGAAGTAGGAGCATGCACCCTAGAAGTTTTACACTGCAACCCTGGCGGGGATTATGTGAAAGTACTCATAAAGATACTGTTTCAGATACTGAAACTGTCGTGGACATAACAGAGAAAACATTATCATTTTATGTAATTTTGGCAGGCGAGTAAAAGTATTTCTTCGACCGTTTGGCTCTGAATTAGATATTCTCGTTTCCTTGTGTCTTTTAAGAAAAGCTCTCCTCGAACTATTACTGATGATTAAAGCAAATTTAACGAAATCTTAGGTTGATTAATACTCGCTTTGTAAGCGCTTTGTTCCTGCAACAAATTAATCGGCTCTACGGCTCAGGCGTCGCACAGTGGATCGAGTCAATTAGAGAAGTCGGACATGAAATGTTTGACTATGACTGCAAATTTTTGTGTTTATTTCGTCACAATTTTTAATTTTAAGGGGTGCCTTAAGATGAAAATTTCGCGAGAAAACTTATGAAACTACCACTTTAAAATCCGCAAAGTTTTGTATAAACGTATGTAGTTATGAGCGTTTAAAGTTTCTAAATTTTGTCCGACCTCTCCTATTGACTCGATCCACCGTGCATCGTCTCAGACCCTTAGCTCACGCACAGAAAAGGATATTGAATTCTGACACGGTGATTATTTTTTTTTGCGTTGTAATGAAAACTTAAAAATGCATTACTTACTGCTTGATTTCTTGCAGTTTTTTTTCGCGGCTGTCTATCTTTTTCATGACGTAAATCTTCATCTTATCGTAGAGGACACATTTACGTTATGAGACTGTATTTTATCCATCACAAGGCTGAATTGCTTAATTTGAAATTAATCTACCAGCATTTTTGATAATTTTGCATTTTTGCATTTTTGATCGTCGAAAATTTGCTTGCTCCGCCGCGAAGCTTAATTATCTAAAGCACCATGTAGGCTGTTTAAGATTAATAGGCTAATTTTTCAGAAGAACATTATTTCTCATAAAATAGAATCAAGACATTCGATGAATACTTATTCGTTTGAGCGATTTTAAGGAGAGAACCATCCCCCCTTCAAAGTTCCTCAAAAAAAAAAAAAAAAAAAAAGTTTGATATTTTAAAGCATAGCTCCTGTTTTAAAGATGATTACATGAGGTTTCGGGTGCCGGCAGGTAAATTAGTAAATTATGTACGTCATTTCCCTCCAGAATGCGTTTGTAATGAACGATTGCGCGGAGTAATACTGCCGTGCTAAGGAAGAACGCCGTATGAACATTCAAGAGTTGCCAAATTTGTTTCGATAAAATTTTTATTTTTGAGAAGAGTTATGAATAATTTCTCTCAAAAATTTCAGATGACACAGCTCTAATTACGAAGAAAATTCTCTGAAAAATTTAACGGAAAATATGGACGAGTTTTCCTGAAAATTCGTATTTAATCTAAAGAAATTTGGCAACTGACGAAGGTTCATATGACGTTTTTCCTTAGCATGGCAGAATAAAGATTGAGGACGATACTAAGCATGATATCAAGACCATGCAATTGGTTTGGTACAGATATGTACAGACGAAAGATTGTTAATTTTGGTCACCCTACATTACTGCTCAAGAAAGCTGTACCTGTTCGAGAAATGGAAAGAAAAAGAGTCAAGAAAAAGAACCTGAATTAATGTCCATGCGTTTTTGACGTACGGTTTAAGAGAAAGAAACTGAAGTTTGTCGGTTTTCCGTTATTCTGGCCGGAGATTAATTCTAAAAGGGAAAAGTAAATTCCCTTAAAGTTGGATATTTTTATGCAGTTCAAAATGACCATTGGCGTAGCTTTCGGACATGGTCTCAATTTATGCCGCCCTCTTGACCGTTCCGCGTCCATACTTCAGAGTCCGGCGGCTGAAACTTTCAAGATTGCGGCAGAGCGCTTTTTGTCCTATGAACAGCCCTGTAAATATTCTCAACTCTTCGAAATGAAAGTTAAAGTTCCCTTCCGCTCAAAAGATTCCACCCGCCATTCTGCTTCGTGAAGATTTTTACCTCTCATTTTTCCATTCAAATAGATATCAACTTGAAGAGAGGAGAATCAAAGTCCTTTTCGAAGTTGGTCTCGGGACGTTCGGGAAATTTATTCATTAAAAAAGTAAATGAGTGCTTATCATTTTGCTCCCGCTTCGTTTGTATCTGCGTGTGGGTTGCCGTCTTTCCTAAACGTTTTATAATTAAATTAAGGCGTTGGCACATTTATTTAAAGGCTCTTGGCAACTTCATACAAATAAGTGCGTTTTCTGTTTCTTTGATTCTTGTTGCGTTTAACGCACACTAATCATATGATGGTACAGTGGTACAATGTGAGAGCAATGTATTCTTGATACGAGACTCAAGATTGAATTTTATAATTTTTATATTGACTGTCGAAGTTTTCCTTTCTCCTCTTCAGTACTTTTCCCTCGAATGTTCTCAAGGTCGAAATTTTAATGAATAAAACTTGATGGATACTGAGAATTCAAGTATTTTGGCATTATCCTCTCCAATTCAGTCTCAAAAGGGGAAACAATAATTTTGATTGTAAAAAGCGTCTGCGGGTCGATTATTGAAACTGATGGACAAAGCTATAGACAAAGAAGACATAGGGGGTATGGAGCGATTCTATTGGTTGAAATGTGTCGTTCGTATAGATGAAGGGAGAAAATGATGGACTAACTGTCGGGTCTTTAGTGTCTTGCCGTTAGTTAGTCCATTACCTACCTCATTTTTTCATTTCCATCACCTGCTTCCACCGATAGGACCCCTCCAAATCCCTTTTGTCCTATTTGTCTATAGCGTTGTCTATCAGTTTCAATAATCGGCCCGCTGGTGGAAATCTTTTGCCCTGAAATGTTCTTGAAAACAGCTGACATTCTATTCGTGAACACCAGAATTCATTTTCGACATTTACAATTGCTCAAAAGAGACAGCCACTGCGGAAATTATCCAGTGGATGCTTATCTCATCTTTTAACGTTTTTACCCGCCGTAAATCCCTCCGTCATGAAGGGTGGTAATAAAAACGCCACATCACACTAATAAGAATCACCTTTACTTGGTAAATACGTCGATCTTAGGGTGCTTTAACAAAATAAAGTCATTAACACACTAAGAGTGTAAATAGAGGGCGATGTAGGGATATCCCCTCAAGCATGTATTAGACATTGAGTTCAGTTTGTAATCCCTGTTTTAACAACTTTTCTTCAGGGCGTCCGTGTTTTATTTCTGCAGCAAGGCAGCTGTGGATCTGTTTTGCTCGGAGCGTATTCCAATTCAATCCTCGAGGAAAAATTAGAAAGTTTTATTTGAAAATACTTGATTTCCTGTTTAGAGATATGAATCCGGAATTGAAAGAAAACGAGGGCACTCGGACTTGCGGAAATTATTCTCTCAATTCAGACACACCTGTTGCCAGGTTGCCAATCTTTTACTTGAAGCCGAGTGGACTTTTTTGGCCTTTGGTATAAGTCACTGGTTTGACATCAGTTAGTCAAAAGGTTTAAAGCGATCAACTGATTTCGCAGGAGGCACAATCATCCTGAAAAAAAATTCTGTACCTTTCAAACGTATAAATAAGAATAAAAATTATCTTACGGAACGAAAAAGGTCGATACAATATTCGTGTAATCCTGCAATTTATGGTAATTCTATGAACTTCTGTCTCGAGCTGGTTGTTCGTTTCTTTACTCTGAAGCATTATTTGACGTAATCAGCGTTCTCTCAAATGTTTAAATTCTTAGCAAGAGTTGTGGGGATGTCATAAGGAGAGGCCAGTGCCTCCTTCGTATTTTAAACATATTTGACNCTTGGGGGGGGGGGGGTATAAACTTGACCAATTTAGGACTTTCATAAATATTTTTGGAAATTTACCGGCTCCAAGCTTTTGCCTTGCTTGCCAAGCTTGTGAGCAATCGGAGGAAAAATATATACACATTTCCCCAAGAATTTGTGATGAGTCAAATGAAATTTGACGTCTAAAGTTTGAAAACTGGCGCTTTTCCATAGCACGGTAGTTCATGGAAAGAAGCGGCTGAAAATACGACTATGTGGCCACGGTCTTGAGCCTTTTTGTACGCGGCTCTTCACTGAAAAAGGAAACACGTTGGATCTAGAGTCTAGACTCTTGAAAACATTTACAAGAAAAAGGACTCTTGATTCAATCAGATTTAAGCTTAAATCAAAAGGAAATTTGCTGAAATTAAGAGGCTTGGTTCTTGATTTAAGCTTAAATCTGATTGAATCAAGAGTATTTTTTCTTGTCGATATTTTTAAGAGTCCGGACTCTAGATCCAATGTGTTTTTTTTTTTTTTCCAGTGTTGTGTCGTGTAGAAAAGCAGCAAAGCTATTTTTACGTGCGCACTGTATCAGTTACCAAAGGTCGAAGTACCCGGAAACAGAAGAGTGTGAGGATGCGTGAGAAAATTCCCGGCAGGTGCTCTGGTTCGGGCCGTTACGCTCTTCAGAATCCTCGGCGGCGGCGGCGGCTCGCGGGCAGGCGGGCTTGCCTCCCGTTAACAACACATCATAAAACGCGATGGAAGCCTCGAACTCGTCAGGAAAAGCGCTGCGGCGAGGAAAAGTTATAAATGAGTTATTAAGTTGGGAAAATCACGCGGGGACATAGGTCGGGCCCTTGATTTAGACGACCGTCGGTCGAAGAATGAAAAAATAAGCTCACACCTTGACGAATGGTCCTCGTGGGACCGTCCCGGAGCTCCCTCATATTTCCCTCATTCCGTCCCCTATCTTTACCTCCTTTCTTCTCCTCCGTTTTCATTTTCACCACCCCCCCCCCTCCCGTCGAACCTCCTTTCTTTATCCCTGCGCCATCGTCTTCCTATTCTCGTTTCGCGTCTTTCCTCTCCGCTCCTTCCCCTTTCTCTTTTTTTTATCTTCGTTAAACCTGATTCCGATTCCATCATCATTTTTCCTCTCTTTCATTTAATTCCATTTCCCACGCCTACTACCCTGGCGTTTTTATTTCCCGCCACTATTTGTCCATTCTTCTGTAGTCTGTCGTGCGAAGAAAGAACACCGTGTGAGCTTTCGGACGTTACCAAATCTCATTGCATAGAGAAATTATAAGGGGAACTTGTTAACATTTTTCTTATTTGCCATTTGAACGGATTCAACTGGAATCAGTCGAATTAAATCGGACATTGTCTAATTTTCTCTGTTGTTTCATTTTTCTATCAGAAAACCAAGCAACACTGAAACTTTTTATGTGTGTATTTTTCATACTCTAATTCACGCAAACTATGAAAAGGTTGAGAATAATTTAATTCTCCGTGAAAAACTTAAAAAAATGAGAGAAAATTGGTGGGCGTGCAATGCAGGTATGTTGTTTCCGTTTAAATATTGCAAGTGCTTTCAAGTCGGAGAAGGCGACTTTTGAGAACCCGCAAAATCTTAAAGGATCACCCTAAAAAGGGGCATGGACCTGGGGTTACAGAAATGGTATGGGACTTTCTGCACCATCCTGTATAGTATCGAAACATCTCGAGGAAAAATGTTCATCGCTATCCTGCCGCGCTAAGAAAAAACATCGTAAGAGCCTTTTGAAATTTCCAAATTAACTTTCAGAAAATACGAATTTTTAGGAAAGCTGATGAATATTTTTCCGTGTAATTTTCCAGAGAATTCTATTTGTTCGTAATTTGCTTCAAAGTATGTGAATATTTTAAGGACACATACACACAACTTTTCTTCAAAATGAATATTTGAACGGAAAAAATTCTCGGACGTTTAAATTTCAATACGGCGTTTTTCCCTAGCACAGCAGTACTAACAAAAACTATTATTATAATTCAAGATATTTGACAACTCTCGTAGGATATTACGTCGTTCCTCCTAACCACAGCAGTATTCTGCCGTGGTAAGGAAGAACGCCGTATGAACATTCGAGACTTGCCAAATTGCCCCAGATAAAACATGTATTTTTGAAAACGATTGTGCGTGTGCTTTTTTCTTTAAATTTTGAGACATTTTATACGAAATTGCGAACAAAATCATCTGAAAAAATTAACGAAAAAATTCAATATTTTCCCAGTAAATTGAAGTTTTTTTTGAAAGAAAAGTGGCATCATCTGAAGGGTCATACGGCGTTCTACCGTAGGTAGCACGGCAGTATTCGAGAAAATCTGTTCCATGCGTACCTAACCCTTTCGCTCACGTGTCTATCTATGGCCTTGTTTCTCTTGTTCGCACCGCGTTTCCCGTATGTCCCCTCGTCTTTTTCCCGCGTCCGAGCTCTCGAAAGAGGATGCTGGCCGCGCGTCACACGTTCTTTTGTTCCACTTATTACTTTCGCACAAATCTCCAAGTTCCATTGTGCTCCGACCCGGAGAAGCCCATAAATTTCGTCTATGAAGGGTCATTACCCGTTACGGATTTCGAACTAATACAGTGTCGTCAAATCGTAAATGGGAGCGAATCGCGGGTGATTCACATTCCCTCGGAAATCCAATCTTCGGAGCCTGCGTTCTCGCCGTAATAAATCTGAGGAAACATAACGCTGCTGCTACCTCGGCTTGTTTTCCCACCTTATAGTTTTCTGCGAATACTTCCGGGTTCCGTCCAAGTTGCAATCCGAATTTTCTAAAACATTTGAATTGGAATTAGAACGGAGACATTCCGATTGCTGCTTCATTCCGAAGAAAGGAACCGATGAAGAATTTGCAGGTGTCGGAAATTTGATGAATTCCGTTTTTGAATGAACGCTACCGAATTGGCTGAACTCAAGAGGATACCATTGGTTCATAAATTGAACAATAATTGGAGGAACTATGACAAAATGGTCTAATCTGCTAAAATGCATGCGTCTAAATGGGAAGTGCCGCCAGATGATGTCACCAGGCGGTGCATTTTCTCACTTTTAACTCTATTTTTAAAGCATTTCCCATGTCCGAGGAAAATTATAAAAAATACCGTGTAACCAGCTCTTTAAGCACTTTCAGATGAAGCAATAAAAAAGTTGCGTGAAAATACTCCATCAGACGGATTTAATCGGACACAACCAAACTGCATTTCCGGTGGCCTAATTTTTGTCCCGTCCTTGATTTTTCGCAAGAAAACTGAGGAACATAGTGCTTTCAAAGTTCAGGGAAATTCTATTGTAATCGGAAATCTAAGATGATGTAATTGTGTATGTTAAGCAACACTTGGAAATGTTCTTCGTTTTACCGAAAAATAATGAAACTGTCTGTTTTTTGTTCGCAGGTAAGAATTTCAAAGTAGAGGACCCTCCGTTCGTCATCTACAATTTGGTATGCATGATTCAATTAAAGATGATTTTCATTTAACTTAAGATTTCTATGAAAGACACTGCAATTCCTATAAATGTAGATCTTGGGGTCATTCGTGGGACACGGAGATAGCCAGCATTTTTCAAAGCAGCGTTTATCAACATCAATGAATACTGAAAATTGTCATCATTCCTCCTTGAGGAAGTTTTGCGTGAATGCATGTGCATTTAATATGATTCGTAATTTTCAACCTTTGCAAAATCATAACAGCAGGGTAATGTCTATCCATTTGGTTATCTAGAGGAACTACACAATAATGCCGAACTCAAAATTTTTGGTATGCATCCGAAAAACCAGACCTTTTAAAACGGGGTTTGGAATGCGATTGAATAGGGTGTCACAGTGAGAGAGGTTGCTAATTTTGCTTATCTGAGTAATGTATTTTCAGCGATTTGGCAAACAATGCGAAGTGCAACGAGATATTATAATTTGTGCAACGGAAAACAACGCGCCTTCATTTATTGGATATGCTATAAGGACAACCGTTAATCACGAATAGTTGTATCAAAGGGTTTCACATGTCGACCTGGCGCACAGTAGATCGAGTCAATCAGAGAGGTCGGATATGACATTTTTTACTATAACTCCAAATTTTGATGCTTATTTCGTCATATTTTACATTTTAAGGGGTGCTATCAGAGGAAAATTTTATAAGGAAACCAATGAAGCCACTTCTAAAACCTTAAAGTTTTGTATGAACGGAGTTATGAGAGTTTAAAGTTTCCAAATTTTTTCCGACCTCTCCTATTAACTCGATCCAACGTGTAACGTTTCCGTCTGAAAGTACTAGCCTCCTCCTGTTGATCCGGTAGCGTTTTTACGACTTCTTCATTTCCCAATTCCCTTACATCCGAAATTTTCTTTCAAGACTTTTTCCCCTAGAAGTCTTTAGTCCTTGCTCTTACCCAAACAAAACCCTCACCGTTGGTAGTCTCACACCGGTATTAAATTTTGTCAAAAGCATACTATTTTACGCGTCTACCTCGTACTTTTTACAAATGCAAACCAGTGCAATCCTTATTTCCAAAGATATGCCGTTGAATTTACCCTGAAGTTCGTAAAAATTGTCCTTTTTATGAGGTATATCTAACGGCCCCTTTGAACCTTCCTGATTCAGAACGTAAATCATGGTACGGTTCCCTCCGGAAAGGTACTGTCTGAGGAACGACTGTAAATACGAAGTCTCCTTGTGGGTGCCAATTGCTTTTTCGACAATTTTCATACTTGACAAAATATTCCCACAAAAATGAAACAAACGATAAATAAAGGAAAAAAGAGCTTGACGATGGTAGCTTCCTTCCGTAAACATGAGCCGGTGAGCTCAATTAAAGCCGTTCATATATCTCTCTTAGTGATTGGCCAGGGGAAAAAAATCCTTCATGCTGGAGCTGCAAAATCAACCGCATTATTTACACAGACCGAGGTTGAGCCGGACCCCCGCCCCGCTCCCCTCCCGTCGCCTCATCTTTTGCTCCCTGATCCTGTTTTCAATCTGAAAACGTTCCACTTTTATTCTTGCCTGCCCCAACCTCCCACATCATTGCACTATTTATTGTTTCCCGCTGAAACTGTTCACCGTGTATGCTTTGTTGGGCTCTGCATCCCCCCCCCTCCCGTCCCCGCCCGCACAGTGAGAGCGCTTTTTTGTGCAAGGCTCAGCCCAACTGGAACGTTGCCTCGTGATCCGGCCACGGCGAGTTATGCCGCCTCCATGCGGACCGACAGCTTTAACTCCCTTCCAACGTTGCTAATTTTTCACAGCCAGTCTACTTTCTTCAAGTTAAATACATGGGTCAGTTGCGCCAGTCGCAATATCGCATTTCGATGGGGTTTCAAGCTTCTGGATCAGGAAAAAAGAACAAGTTGACAAGAAAAAATTCTCTTGATTTAATCCGATTTTTCCTTGAAGCGAAGAGCCGAGTCTCTTGATTTAGGCGAATTTCTTTTTGATTCAGGCAAAAAGTCCAATTGAATCAAGAGTATTTTTCCCTGTCAATGTTTGACCGATAGCTTTAACTCCCTTCCAACGTTGCAAATTTTCCACAGCCAGTCTATTTTCTTCAAGTTAAACACATGGGTCAGTTTCGCCGGTCGCAGTATCGCATTTCGATGGTTTTTTAAGCTTCTGGATCAGCCAAAAAGAGCAACTTGACAAGAAAAAATTCTCTTGATTCAATCCGATTTTTCCTTGAATCGAAGAGCCGAGCCTCTTGATTTAGGCGAATTTCCTTTTGATTCAAGCAAAAAATCCGATTGAATCAAGAGTATTTTGTCTTGTCAATGTTTTGAGTTTGGATCACAGCGACTTTTATTTCCAGTGAATATGATCCATCCAAACGCTTGGTTTTTACGCCCGCTGCGATGGAAAGCGGAGACGTAGCCTTTCAGAAAAGTTGGTGTTTGAAGTTGTCCACCGCGGTAGTGCGCACTATGATTTCCGCGACATTTTGCAATCAGGAACTAGAATGTCCGGCTACGTTTAATACGGATGCAAAAATCACCTTCTGATCAACATGTTGATAGCACAAGGTTTTTCCATCCTAAATAAAGTCGTCAGTAGTGCATATCCATAAAAAAAAATTATTTTTGGTGCTTGAACTCCTCGCTAACTGAAGTTATTCAATATTTTTTTCCGCAGAAAGCTATGTTTGACTTATTAATTGGAATTGGTACGAATTTTTTGGAAGATCGCTAGCTTTGTGGCGGTCCATCTATAGTCGTTTCTACCACGGCAGTTGCCTATCAGCACCCTGCTGTCGCTGTGGAAAAGATGTTGCTCAATGGTAACTTTGACCGGTTAAATAGCTGGCGCTCTTTAAACTAGCCTTAATAGTAGTTCGGATCGATTCTTTGATTTTGAATTTCCTGTTATTTTTATATACGAGGAGTAGAAAGACATTTAAAGGAAGTCGTAGAAACCCGTGCTTGCTTCTGATTAGTGCCGGATGGCATCATTCGAGTCGGCGCGAACGCGCTTTGTGAACTGCGTACTTCTCGGTTTCTGAGTTACATTATTGTGTTTTTCATGCTAACATCGTGTTCCACGCATCATTTACCTATGGGAATACGTATCAAGTCAAAATTCGTTCAGAGTTTAGTGACCCATTTTTTCCCCGTGTTCTACAACCGGAGGTAAGGTTGGTTTGCTGAAAAAACCAAGCTTACCTTTAACAAACTTTGTTTGATGGAGAAGACCATCATCGAAGCGGCAGCGTTGCAAGGCATCGGCCGGAGCATTTGAACAACCCTTTGAGGCGGCCGAGAGTCAACTGGTGCCCAACGAAGCGTTATGACCCAACAAAGGTCATACGAGTCGAGCTTTTGTTTAAATTCTACCGTGCCGCGATTTCTGAAAAGATTATCTCTTCCATATTGATGTGTGTCCATAAATATCAAACGGACTCGCGTATTCTGCCCGAGCCACTCATTGGGTGCTTGGCCGAGACAGACGAAATGAAACTCGGTTGCTTTTGCGGTCATCTAGTCAATATCAACAATCCTTTGTTTCGTTTCCTCGCCGAGGCCCTCCTCAATGAGAATCCTCGATATGAGTGGCGTGAAGTCCTTTGCGATGTATCGATTGGTCTGCCCTTTAAAAAATTTAGAAATAATTCACTTTAAAAATAGCCCGTTATGCTGCTAACAAAGTAATTCTAATTTTGATAAAAACTTACATTTTCAACCGAGTTCTTTCGGCAATTAGTGTCATTATCAGAGGCTCAATGTTTAAAGTAAAAACGTGAAAGGAAAATTAACTATACATGCAAAACCAGGCTACCTATGAAATAATTAAAACAGCAAAATTAACAGGCTATTCAAATTCTAAAACCAAAATTATCGGAAGTTACAAAATGTAACACAAAAGATTTAGAATAGCATGTTAATTTTGTTGTTTTCATTATTTTATGAGTAGCCTGGCTTGTCACCTGTAGTTTAGTTTATTTCATCATTTTTCATTTTAACGAAGTACCCCTGATGATGCTATTAATTGTCGAAAGGCCTCAGGTGAAATGTTAGTTTTTTTTTTTTTTCAGAATTTAAATTATTTTGTTTGCGCAGCATAATGACTATTTATACTTTAACCATTTCTGTTTTATTATTTTCTGCTGCTTATCCAAGTGTATTTTATTGCCTTTCTAAAGTACGGACAAAGATCGATTATCAGGGTGTTCGCAACGAACACCTTAGTTATCGATTCTTTAACATAGCATCGAATGGGACAATATCGATATTCCTCTCCTTTGATCGCGTTTGTCTCTAGTAAATACCTCTAAATATTCCTGGAGGGACACTAAAATTTTGACAATATTTGGAGTTTTTAATATTCTAACAGTAAGCAAATATCCGAACTTCTCATTTATTTTGGTGTCTCAATGCTTCATAGCTCGATTATTACCCAGATATTAGACATGACGCCTTCCTTGACTATCCGCTTACGACGGATACATTTTTACAGGGTTTACCTAATGCTTCCAGCACCTGGCTTTGCCGATGACACAAACAACGAAACAATACTTAAAATTTCAATACAGGATTGTAATTTAAGAGACTTGCAAAATATTTTCTTTCGTATCGTTTATTTTTTGCAGTGAAAAATCATCGAAATCTCGAATATCTTTTCTTCCTCTCCTTCTTTTCTTTAAACACTTCATTGTAAAATACATTTTACAAAAGGTTGGAGCCGTGAAATGCCCATAACATCTCCCTAAGTACAAAGTATTATATACTATTCGTCTACAGAAAGATTGGTCAAAAGTTAATGTCATAAAAATTTAAATTAAGCTATTGATAATAAAATTGGTCAGAAAATTTGGACTGGGGAAAATAGTCACGTCTATTGATTTCTGAGTAGGAGAAGATTACAATTCGAGACTATTGGTCAAAAGAAGATACACTGGAAAAAAACACATTGGATCTAGAGGCCCGACTTTTAAAAACATCGATAAGAAAAAATATTCTTGATTCAATCGGATTTTTACTTAAATCAAGAACCAAGCCTCTTAATTTGAGTGGATTTCCTTTTGATTTAAGCTTTTATCTGATGTATTTTGTCTCAATCTCAATGTTTTCAAGAGTCTGAACTCTAGATCCAATGTGTTTTTTTCCCCGTGTAGACACTTCCACTCATTACTAAATGGGATTAAAATGGTCGCATTCCGACTTAAATAAATAAATAGGAAGTAATCCCGAGTATGAAGCTTCCAAAAATACAAAATAGAGGCAGATGTACCTCGGAATATTACCTCTCTCCCAAATTGCAACTGGAATTCTTCACGGGCTGTAACAACTAATTCGGGTGGAACCGTTGTATCGACGCGGGGAGGGTGGATCCCTCGGACTCCCGGGGTAGCAGCTGCGACGGGGAGGATTGCGAAAATATGGGCACTGTTTAATTAGTCCGGTTATTGCCGTCGAGCTGGTTCCGGCGTTTCGGCGGGCGAGTGTTTAACGACCCGCTTTACAAGTGAAATTTGTAGGATGCCCGACGGGGCGCGGCGCGAGGCGGGCATCTCGGATCCCATCATCTTAAACTCCTCAATAAAATTGATTCCCGTCGCTTCACGCGGGAGCGCCGAGGCCCCGGCACACCTCCACTCATTTTTATGTTCTCCGCAACGTGTCCTGAATTCCACGCTTTCATATCCTGTTGCCACACCGGACCTCGGCAGAAAGGAACGGAATATCACTACACTGAAAAAAAATTCTTGGCGTTTTTATCAAGGTCCGTTGGTACCTTTACCATCTCATTTTTACCAATTATTGGTTATTTTACCATGACAGACTGGTAAGCTTACCTAAAAACCGGTATTTTTCCTGTTTTTTCAGGTAAGAATACCACTTTCATTGGTAATCAATTCCCGGTAACTTTGCCATTTTATCTCGGTAATTCTATCACAGTCGATAAAAACTATTGGTGTTTCTACCAAGGTCCAGTAAAATTACCGAGAAAGTTGAATAATTTTACCGAGATTTCTAGGTAAAATTACCACTTCCATAAATGGTAATTTTACCAAGAAAAAATTTGAGATCAAATAGAAACCTGAATTTTTCATAATTGTACCCTTTTCTTAGTAAATACACCGAGATTTCTTTTTCAGTGTAAATGTTTCCCAAGATTTGGACGGGAGGTCCCGGGTTCGATTCCCGGCCAGGTGACTCGATTTTCATGGTCTCGCACAACGGTTATCTAGGGCTGGCACGATTAGGGGATGAGGGGAGGATGGGGCTTTAGGAACGATGCAGCGCAAGATTATTCCTCGTAGGATGTTCGGAGTGTAAAAAGAAAATAGAAAGAAAAAATTAGGGTCGTAGGTATCTACGTATAGTCAAAATATAGGTAATTAAAATAATTATATCTCTAACCATCGTGCTGTCATTTTCTAATTTATTACAACATAGATGCCTTACGGCTCACGCCATCATCGGAGGGTCAACATTAAACACTACAAAAGTTAATCAGCTGCTACAACTGTCTACAAACACCAACTACAAAGAGATAAAAAAATAAGCTAAGCAACTACATGATTACAGCTCGAGTTTAAAAAGTAATATAAAAAATAATTAGTTAATTAGACCAATGAATGTTAGCAAGTACAAATGATAACAAGTGATTGAATCGAGTGCGTCTACCGCAATTAGTGTTTGATAATAGTTATTTAATCAACCACACTTAACAGATAAGACTTTAAAAATTTTAATCCCAAAAAGTAGAAATTCTAATTTTTGATACTTCAAATTCGGTGAGTTTTTTATCTTCTTCAGCGTTCTTCGGATCTTGGAAAGACAAAACAGATTTGCGTCCATATTTTATAAAAGTAAAAATTGAGCAAATCCTCGTGAGTTCGGCAACGATGGCAGGGGGCGAAAGTCTCCTTGCTTTTAATCCCATTTTTATGCGCCGTGCTCGCCGACGGCGCCTCGGGTGCGTGCTCAAAGCTGAGCGGTGTTGCCATTCCTCAGTTCAAAAAACTACAAGCCGCATAATAACTCGTTGGAGCCGCGTCTATTTTGGCAACTCGGTGGCTATTGACACCCCGTTGATGGATCCTTGTACCTTCGACTGGGTTTCAATTCCTGGCTGCTCCTCCACTTTCCATTCCTTAATTTCTTCCCAAGACGAATGCTTATCACTGGCCCGATACCCATATCTATTCTAGGTTTCCGATGCCCATTTTCATAAGCACAGGGTTTCTCTCAAACTCACGATAACCGCAAGATCTTCCATCGCCTCTATTTAAATGGAGCTAGAATAGGACATATCAACTGGAGTACCTTTATACTAAGAGTAAGGACAATGCGAATCCATTTCCGATTGGTTCCTGTATTTTAGGCCTTCACTGTGTCATAAACGGGAATAAAGATTGCAGTTTCACCAATTGCAAAGCTTACAAACTGGATTGGACCGGGGAATAGGAGGTACGGCAAGGAACAAATGAAATTAGAGTGGGAACGGAGACAGGAATTCGGGAATGGGCTGATCAAAGATTACAAAAAACGTCCAATTTGTGTAATCCTTATTCCCGTATGTGATATCTTTGAGCCGCGCTGTCTTAACTCTCCTCCCGTGAGCTGTGGGGTTGGATCAATGCAACAGGGCTCATTCGAGAAATCCAAGTTTCTTTCTCCCTCTGTTTAGTTTTCTCGCAAATTCAATGCACTGAGGAATTTCGGCAACCTGAAATGCAGTTAAGCGGATTCTTGTCAAATCCGTTTAAGTAATCCTCTTCTCGTGAAAAAGAGCTATTGAACGCAGTTATTTAACTTTCTGAATGAGGTTGAAGTATAAAGATCCACGCATATAAAAGAGAAGAAAGGAAGGAAGAAAAACAGTGGCGTGGCGTCCATAGGTTCGCAGTGTTCGCCGAACACCCTAAAATATTTTGAAACAATTAATAAAGTATGGCTAAGAATGCGGGAAGCAATACAGAATACACAATAGTAGATCCCTAATAAGTATCGGGCGCTTGGCTTCCGACAGCGGCATGTGGCGCGGCGGAGAGAGAAAATCCTGTGACGCGTGGTCCGCACCGGCTACCGAACCTGGATGATCTGCGTACGGTGAGGAGAGAGAACCTGGGTGCAATGATGAAGGGGCAAAGGGTACACGAGAGAAGAGAGGCACCGGCGCGCGGCGCAGAGCGGAGCGTGAGCATTGGGTTCGGAGACGAGTGCGGACCGCGCTCGCGGAGGAAACACAGCAGAGAGAAAAAGGAGGAGAAAAGAACGAGAGAGGAAAGCCGCTCATCAGTCCAGCTGTTTCCTATAGCAGTGGTCCGCAGGGGTTTGCGAACCGCCGAATTTCCTCTATGCCGCGATTCGCCCTCCGCTTCCTCCCCTGCGCCTGCGGGCCGCATCTCCCAGTTTCCCAGTCTCCCTCTCCCACCTCTCTCTGCAGGTGCGTGTTGCGAATATACGTTATCATTTAACAAAATAAATTACAGGAAAACGATCGGTAAAAAGAACAAAGCTTCAATGAAAATTTACCGGCACAATTTTCACCAGAAAGGGTTAAAATCGTGTTCTTGCGGCTTCATTTTTTAAAAAGTTTCCGGGGGAGGCCCCCCAAACCCCCCTTTAAGGAAGGGGAGTGAACCTTTCTGACCCCCCCCCCCCCAAAGTTAACCCTCCTACCGAACGCCTACCGGATATAGTCACGCCACGCCACTGAAGAAAAACTTTGAATAGAGCTTATTAAAGAAAATGCTTAAGTCTGTATTACCTCAGTAGCACAATAGCGCTTGAAATATGTTTTAAAAATATCTCCTAAAACAATGAAATGTTTCATTGATACTCCTTTAAGGCTGGGAAAAACTGGAATACTTCAAAAATAACCCTGAAACGAGAAAGAGGGGGATGGTTTTAGTGACATTCATGCGTCTATTGCATGTCTTAAAGTAAATTGTAACTCATTTAAAAGTTCCGAAATGTCATGTATGGATTTTAAAAGTTTCAAAGTAGTTTTTTTTTTAAATTTCAAAAATATTCCTGGTAAGTTTTATGAGGGTAAAAATATAATCGAATTTTTTTGCGCATCGTAAAAGCATTTGTAGAAATGGAGGTTTCATAACTATTTTTAAAATATTTTCGACTCTTTTTTTTTAACATTTGTAAAGGTTTACCACGTAAAAATGCTTAGGTGATCTTTAAACCATAATTTATTTCCCAAACAAATTCTCAATAACTAACTTCTTTTTCGGTGTGCCACAAGGACGCTCACCAAGTTATCCTCGACAATTTGATGTGCTGACTGTCGCAAATAATATTTATTTAAATCGAAGTTTTCCGTAACTTTGATCTATGAAAGTAAACCGGGCGCGTTGGTTCCGCCTGAATGTCAGCAAAACGCGATACATGAATCCTAACCGCAGTGCCGTCTTGACAACTGCGAGTGGCACAGGGCACACCTGATGACGCAGATTTGACACACATCCCGCAGACATGTCGATCGCTGTCGGTAGCGCGGAGGGTCTGCTTAGCTGTACGGTTCTCTTGTCATTGTCTAGTGTTTCACCCACCATTGCCAAATCCAAGTTAGGAGAAAGGAGCTAGAGAAGGTTATGTCGAGAGCATTCCCTCTGTCATTTATAATACTTGTGTGATATTTTATCACTCCATATGTTAATAAAAATATAGCAAAATAGGCTAATTTTAGTGGAGGCAAGTCTGCACGGAAAAAGTAAATTGCTGATTTAACAATTCGATTGCTAGAAAAAGTGACTGCAATGTTTCACTTTAGATTTTGTAACAAAAAAATGCTACTTTAACCACCCCCGTGGTTAAATTAGCTTACAAAAGTGGTTTACAACAAAAAAATGCTACTTTAACCACCCCCGTGGTTAAATTAGCTTACAATTTAGTGGTTGAAGTAGCATTTTTTTGTTGTGAAATCTACGTTGAAATATTGCAGTCACTTTTTTTAGCAATGGAATTGTTAAATCAGCAATTTAATTTTTCCGTGTGATACTTTAAGCATATAAGCAACCCAGGGTTGCAACTTACTCATAAATTGGAAAAAAATAATATGATGTATCCAAAGGTTTAGTTTTTGCGCCCAATATTAATTTTAAGGAAGATATCGTCCTTTCGAAAAACACGGCGCATGGCTTTATCCATCAAGCTACTGCATATTTCTTCCACCTGTGTTCAACGATTAATGAAACTCACACTTCCACTGGTCCCTCAACTTAATTTAGATGACACCATTGTAGAAGAAATCATAGTATGCACTTTCGTAGTGGATGAGGTCACGCACCGCATTTTTTGAAGGGTGATGCCTTTCAAAATTTTTCGACGTGGAAACTTGGTGTTTGAACAGATGTCAGTATTTTTTCCTGCTGTTTTTATGAAATTATCATAGCACGATTCTGTGACCAAAGCAACTGACCCATTCTCTCTAACTATTGAAATATACATAAAACTGTATTTTCTCACTTTGGACATGATTCAAAGACTGTTAAGAGAACGTCATCAAATTTTCATCCCGCCATGCACCTCCCTGCAGCGCGGATATGGTGGGTCCCAGGTGGTGTCGCGGCGATCTGGGAACAATGTTTCCGTCACGTTTCCCATCCGGACGGCAGCGCTAGGTTGGTAGCTCAGCCAGGAGCAGAATGCAAATCGGTCGCGCCATGCCATTGTGTTTTCACATTAGAGCCGCCTCCAAACCATAAACTCAGGGTGAATCGAGCCGCTTGCTGGACGGAGGTGTTGAAATTTTCGGGCTAGAAAAAAATCCGACGTTAGACAGAGTAAGAAATGAAGGCTCAAAACACATACTTTAAAAAAAAAAGGAAAAGAAAAAAGAAAAACCCTCCATCTTTCATTTAAAAAAAACATCCAGGGGGCCCAGCCTCTGACCCCTTTTTATAGTGTATAGAGAAAGGAAGAGGACGGGTGTTCTCAAGTCACACCTTTCGGGTACCTATACTTCAGCCTCTCAATAGTTAAATAAGATAATCAGAACTTCAGTCCTAAGGTGCCTAAGCCGCGTCAAATTGACCCAAGGCTTGCAAAAAACATATGCTCCGCGGGTTGTATGAGGCCGGTACATACAAGCCGGTCTACAAATAAATCGTAAACAAGAATCAAACAAACAATTGGAAAAAGAAGAAATCAAGTGCCATAAAACAGTTGAAGACTGAAGAGGCAGACTTGGGCCTTGTCTTCAACTTTTCTCCCGAATCTGAGCGACATCTCACCGGCAGCATATGGCGGAGAACTGCGAGTTCATTCCTCGCGCCATCGCGCCTTCAATTTTACAGATACCATACGAACATCCATCAAGTACGAATAGTTGTATCTCTGCGCCGTCATCAACGCGCCTGCTTTCTCTTGCTTTACTTCCATATGCTGCTTGTTCTCGTCACTGTTTTTTTGCAGTGGTGCTTTAAGAGTTACGTGAGCAGCATAGCCCCCTTCCTTCTCTAAGAAAAAAAAAAAAACATTTCTCATGCAAAACAAATTTAGAAATAACATTGATAATACTTCAGAAACTTTAAAAATCGATGCATCAAACTACGGATCAATTTGATCCAACTTGTCATAGTACGTTAACTAAAAGTCTGGACCATCAAAGGGTTAAGTGCACATGGATTAAAAGTGAAACGTTGTCTAGTATCAACCGATCAACAAGCACGATCCCTTTTAGTTTTTACACGCCATGTTGAGTAAAATCCGAGAGAGAGTTATTTTAAATCCCTGCATCAACAAGTTCTCCTCTTGTAAATCAGATTTCGGCTGAGTGAAAGTGTAGTATTAAATTTCTTTATAATTTCTTCCCATTCAATTCTAATTTGCTGGATTTAATTAAGTAACATCAGCCCAACTGCGTTTTATGTTGCGTAATTCTCACTCAAGTTTTATTGATTTACAGAGAACAAAGCAGCAAAAACGTACAAAACTTAACTTTTAGTGAGCTTCCTTTAAATCACGAAGAAAATACTCTCAAAATTCAAAGTCATAGAACGTTCAATAGTTTTCTGTTGAAAAAATGAATGGCAATGAGACAATGCCGGATATAGTTAGACTAAAGCCGGTTGAATCCATCCATTTTCTCTGAAACAGGTGTTAATGGAGCACCGAGAGTTTTGACAAAATAATTTTTTACTTTCAATTTTTATATTTTCGCTTTTGTTTTCCTTTTACAGAATGTATAATTTAATGGTGTAACGTTATAAAATTCGTATCTTAAGTTGCGACATTATGTTTCTGCTTATGTTCCATTTTTGGAAAGAAGAACCAACTAAAATTTTCTTTGAATTTCTTTCACTTATTCAAAAATTTACTCAAAAGAAAATCGCGGAAAAGTGGACAAAATCTAGAATTTTGCAACACTGGAATGAAACATAACACATTTTTTGCCTTTAATTACTAATATGTACAATCGAACAATAATTGAGAGTCCTTGTGTATTCCGAAAAAGGAAGAAAAAAAGAAGAATAGAAGTTACAAGAGAATATAGTTAAAGTTGACAACATTTAAGCTGATTAAGGTACATGGCGGAATTCAGTGTCAAAAGTCCATCAAAACTTTCGAGGTTAAGTCATGGAAGCACGGTCTCTTGCTCATTTCCGCGCCGCCCATTTTTGTCACCCGATCCCCTCCCTTTTCGCATCTCGAGCTTAACGCCCCGTGAGCGCTTTTTTAAGCCTTTGTAAAAAAAAAGAAAAAAAACATGACAGCTATATTCTTCCCAAGTTTGAGCATTTCATTCCTGAAACTTTCCAACGAAAGCGCGTCACGTAATTCTCACGCAGGAAAAAAGGCGACGAGAAGTTTGCTCCCTTCCCAGGCCCTCTCACCAAAATGCCTTTTTAAACAATATTGTTAACATGTTTGCTGCTTTAAACCTTGCCTCTGAAGTGAGGATCTACCTCTGAGTTTGATGCCTCACCCTATGTTTTGATTCGCCCGTTTGGATTGCTTAAGAAAGCGAATAAATATTTAAAGATAATAATACTCTGTTTCCACAATAAAGGCAGATCGAGTCAATTGACACACAGATCAAGTCAAACAAGACTCTTAGTCGAAATGACGTCTTTTGTAACTTGCTTTTCAACCAATTGAAACGCGAATATTTTGGCCTCTTAGATTTCAGCTGAGGTGCTTTGTCAAGAGCAAAATCCTGCTGCAATCTCCCCAACACTCCTCTCCCAAATTTTTACTTTATTTTCACTAGTTTTTAATTGCATGTTTAAAATGAAGCTGCCAAGAAAACTGAGCACGAGGATGTCCTTGATTTCTAAATTGACCGCGTTTAGCAGAAAGGAACCGAACCGCATCAGCTATTCCCAAATTTGACTGGACAATCTAATTTTTTACAAGAGAACATTTGTGCGGATTCCTTTGAAAATCTTACGGAATTTGCTTCGCAATATGTAGAAAATTTGCCCTACAATCCGCTTAACCGTTTTCATGTAAAAAACTAATTAGCCCGATGAAATTTGGCGATAGCTGATGTGGCCTGGTTCCTTTCTGTTAAACGCGATCCAAATTGAACTTTCATTGGAGGAAATATGACAAAATAACTCAATATGCTAAAATACACGCGTTTAAATGAGAAATGCCGCCAGTTCTCGTCACCAGGCAGTGCATTTTCTCACTTTTAACTCTATTTTTAAAGTATTTCCTATGTCAGAGGAAAATTATAAGAAATACCGTGTAATCAGCGCTTTAAGCACTTTCAGATGAAGCAATAAAAACGTTGCGTACAAATTCTCCATCAGACGGATTTAATCGGACAGAACCAAACTTCATTTCCGGTGGTCTAATATTTGTCCCGTCCTTAATTTTTTGCAAGAAAACTGAGGAACATAGCGCTTTCAAAGTTCGGGGAAATTCTATTGTAATCGGAAATCTAAGATGATGTAATTGAAACACAGCAGCATGTTAAGCAACACTTGAAAATGTTCTACGTTTTACCGAAAAAGAATGTAATTGTCTGTTTTTTGTTCGCAGGTAAGAATTTCAAAGTAGAGGACCCTCCGTTCGTCATTCACAATTTGGTATGCATGATTCAATTAAAGATGATTTTCATTTAACTTAAAAATTTTATGAAAGACACTGCACTGCCTATAAATGTAGATCTTGGGGTAATTCGTGGGACATGGAGATAGCCAGCATATTTCAAAACAGCGTTTATCAACATCAATGAAAACCGTTGAATGACGTCACAAGGCAGCACATTTCTTCACTTTTATATCTATTTTTTTAAAATTTCTCATTTCAGAAAATATCATGAAAAATACTGCGAACTCAGATTACCATGCTCTCTTTGTCAGAAGGAGCGATACAATTTTTTCAATGCAAATTCTTTTTCGAACCATGGAGAATTTATAGAAACCCAGAAAAATGGCAGTGACCATTCTAGAATATGGTTCATTGAACGTAATGAGTGACTCATTTTCTTGAGCAAGGCACGAGATTCGGCAAAGGCGCTTTTGCGTCTGAGCGTCGGGACGCGCGACGCGACGCGGACAAGATAAATGAACCCGTTTCGTTTGAATGACACCGAATCGGCCTCACTTTCCTCGGATCCCACCCCCGCACAGTGGATCAAGTCAATTGGTGAGGTCGGACAACATTTGGAAACTTTAAACGCTTATAACTTTGATCATTCAAAACTTCGAGGTTCTAAAAATGGCTCCATTGGTTTTCGCGTGAAAATTCCTTTCAGAAAAACCCCTTAAAATTTAAAATCTGACGGTATGAACATCAAAATTTGCAGTGTTAGTAAAAAAGACCTAACTGGGTCCACTGTGCCTAGCTCCCACAACGGAGCCTGGAGCCGGCTCATGGCCCATGCCTCATCCACCCACCAACAATACTCCATACAAGACTTTACACATCAACATATGCTCGCCAACATCTTCTCACATTACTCCCTGATTATCGCCCCGGGCTATCGATCCATCCTCACTTTTCCTTCCTCCACCCCCTCCTCCCCTCCGTCGGCGTCATTATTTCCCCCCGGCTATCCGCCACCGATAACATTCCCATTTTTTCCACGTCCTAATCATCCATTACACCACGTACTTCGTGCGGGTACATGAACAGTTTTTAAATCCTAGATTTTGGCCCCTGCCATTTTTCAATGTAAAATATAGCTCCGCGGTAATGACTGCTAAAAAGCAATTTTTATTAGCTCTTCTGTGGGCCGATTATTGAAATCGATAGACAAAGCCATAGGCAAAGAAGACATAAGAGATAGGGAGGGATCCAGGATTCCTCCTATTGGTGGAAGCGGGTGGTTGCAATGGACAAATGAGGTATGCAATAGACTAACCAATAGCAACTTACGAGAGACCCAATAGTTATTCATTCATTTTCTCCCTTAGTCTATAGGATCCACCCATTTCAACCAATAGGATCGCGCTCCATACTTTTTATGTCTTCTTTATCTATCGATTTGTCTATCAATTTCAATGATCAGTCCGCTGTGGGCGGAATTTTGAAATTGATAGACAAAGACGAAAGGGGAATTAAGCAATCCCATCGGTGGAAGCGGATGGTTGCGATGGACATAGGAGGTGAGTAATAGACGAACTAACGGCAACCCACGAAAGACCCTAGGGTTAGTCCATCATTTGCTCTCTTAGTCTGCAGGGACCACCGATTTTAACCAATAGAATTGCTCCATACTCCCTATGTGTTCTTTGTCTATCGCTTTGCCTATCAATTCCAAGAATTAGCCCGCAGAACACTTTCGAACAATACGTAAAATGAATCGGTATACATTGACTAGAATATTTTTTTTAAGAACATCAAAACTTGTGAATTAAAGTTTCACAATATCGCCGAGCAATCATTTCTTTCCGATGCACTTGATAAACTAAAGTTACACTTAAACCAGATAACTTAATGTTTACTAGTATTGTAAATAAATTTTATTTTAATTTAAAAGTTAGAAATTGTTTCAAATGTATATAAATTCATAATACGATATCACTAACGATTTATCTCCATTTATTATAAAGGCTCACCGATTCGTCATTTATGAAGTACTAGTAGTAAGAAAGCTCGATCGATGGAATCAATTTCGTCCGCCATTAACGGCATTCGGCGATTTTGGCAAGTCCGCAACACTATTTGGACCGCGTTAAACAGAAAGGAACCAAGCCACATGAGCTATTGCCAAATTTAATTGGGCAATTTAATTTTTTACATGAAAACGGTCGTGCGGATTTTCGTGCAAATTTCAGCGAAAATTTTCTCCGGTAGTTTTCAGGACATTCCGCCAACGATTTTTTGTCCACGCACCTGTTTTGTCCAGTAGTTTACTTCCATGCGTAAAATAAGCAACAGTTACTTGGTTCAAGCATTATATTTAAGTCCGATACTAAAATTATATCGACAATATCGAAATGAGAAAATTGAAAGAGAAGGGGGTGATGTTCTGGTAGCTCATTTTTTAAATGAAATGTTACTTTCTTCTTGTGATTCATCTTAGTAAAACGTAGCAAACATTTGTAAAACATTTTCAAGCGATGGCATCGATATTAATCTCAATGAGTCGTGTGTTGAAAGAAACTGTACAAAAATGAATAAAAGAGGGAAAAATCGAAAAACACGCAATCTTTTGTTTTAACCCATTTGTACATCGATCTGTTAGAATCAAATACGTCCAATTTTGAGCGTTTGGTTGCGCTGCAGCACAGCAAAAGCACAAAATATGAAAGAAAAAATTAGAGGGCATGCAGAGTGTGCAAGCATTTCAAAATCATGAGTTGAAAAACGCTGACTCTGCGAATTAAAATATTAGAGCCAAACAGAGCGGAGCGGCGTGCAGCCAGCGCGAGAGGCTCACTGACGCCTACAAACCTAATGGGATACTTCACGCATTGCGCAATGTTTGAAGTATCTACTTAGGTTTGTAGGCGCCAATGCGCGTTTCGCGCTGGCCGCCCGCTTGCCGTGCCGCGACATGGCACCTCAAGCAACTCTTTCACAACAGAGGTGTTGCATAGTATCGTTCGAAATTGAAGGCGCCACAACATATTACGAATGACGGCCATCCTTTAAGAATACGCAGCGTTCTCCGCAAAATAAATCAAGATGCTACGGCACCAAAAGAGAGCGTTAGTCCTAAAACTCATCAAGTCCTAGCATCCGTATTTAATAAAGTGTAGCACAACTTTCAAATTTCATCAGAGAAAAAAGTGACTCGATTTAGGCAGTATTTTGAGTCTCAATAATAATCGGTACGTGGACCAAAACTCCCCTGCCGAAAAAACGCGTGGACGTAAACTACTGGAAAAACAGGTGCGCTGACTGTTAAAAAATCCTCGACAAAGTGTCCTATAACCCCATGGTACGAAGCAAATTCCTTAAAATTTGCAAAGAAATCCGAACAATTGTTCTCTCGTAAAAAATTTAATTGCCCAGTTAAACTTGGCAATAGCTGATGTGGCTTGGTACATTTCTGTTGAACTCCATTTTTTGCTATGTTTATTCATGAATCATCGATTCCAGATAAGGCAGCCTGTACTGATATATTTTGATTGTTACACATGCATTCTACTCAGTGTTACCGCACGGTTAGTATTCGTGAGAATCCGATCGAAGTATTTTTGTAATCATACATTAGTACGTACATCGGTACCAGTATCTTTGCCCACTGGAGGAATATATTCAATGCTTTATTAAACGAAATCAACATGAAAATAAGTATATTTTAAAATTAGTTGCTACGTGTAAAGGAAGAGCTCGTCGTCCGTAGCTTTCTCGTGTACATATATCGTTCCTGCTTAGTGCGTGCGTAAAGTTAGTTCGCCTTCAATTTTGTCTCTATGCAACAAAAAGAACCTTTCGGACTCGAACAGTTGCATCCATGTATCGGAACCCAAATACATATACCAAGCCCTGGACTTGCGACGTCTTAATAACTTCACTCAACGTCATTCCATTTTTGATTCCCTGAAATTTTTAATTTTATCAAAAGCAATATGGCAACGTCTGAAGGCTCATAAGGCGCTCTTCCTTACCACGGCAGAATAATTAGGCGGATAATGCCAATTTTGGTTAGCTGTGTCGAAATCATCCAATCCTTTCTGTTAAACTTTGGTCCATGGCATACAAACGTTTCTGGTCATCAAAAACACGTCAAAAGTATCGGTCAATACAACCAAAAATCAAGTTGATCATCGAAAAAGCATTTTGGTCAATCCAAATGAAGAAAAACTGACCCAAAGTAGACAGAAACGCGGAAATTTTTAAAATTTTTACTAAGAGTCGAACTTGAGGAATTCTCAGCCTTTTTCGTCGCGCACCGGACGTTCCGCGTCGCACAGTGGATCGAGTCAATCAGAGAGGTCGGACACGGAATTTTAGACTGAAACTGTAATTTTGATGTTTTATTCCGTCAGATTTTAAATTGTAAGGGGTGATTCTGTAAGAAAATTTTACGAGGAAACCAATGGAATCACTTTTAGAACCTCAAAATTTTGTATGAACGGAGTCATGAGCGTTTAAAGTTTACAAATTTCGTCCGACCTCTCTCATCGACTCGATCCACTGTGCGTCGCCGCCGATGATCGATCGACCGGACGCGCGCCCGATATTAAATCATGACTCAATCGTTGCCCGATCCCGGCTGAAGGGTCGTGATAAATGAAGTGCGAAAATATTTAATAATTTTGTGGCCGCGCGGAGGGGACGGCGACCCCTCCGCCCCCCCGTTCGCCCCCCTCGGATCGCGGGCGCCCCGAAATCTTTGCGGTGACCCGGACGTGCGTCGAGACCCCCGGCGACCGCGGACCGCGGCCCCTCGGAGAGGGCCGTTTTATTAATGATAATTTTGTCCGAACAAGTTTTCCAGGTGTTACGCTGACGGGTATTAATGGTGGTCTGGCTCCCGTCTGGCGGGGAACTTTTTCACGCAGAAATATTATACTCGCGCGTTGCGCGTGATGTTTTCTTTTCCCGGTCCGCCGTCCGGTCCGATGGGAGCTCGCCGAAGGAGCTCCGACCCACCAATCGTTATTTACACTCTGCTTCTGGGAGGCTGACACGCCAGTCATGTCTCGGCAACGCGTTTTCGTGTCTCAATTTTACGGATTACCGGTGGCACCACCGGTGGTAATCAAAAGTGACCGGTCGCGGTGAAGACTCCGCTTTGGACCCGAATGTTTAAGGGATTCTGCCGTGCTAAGGAAGAACGTCGCCTGAACATTCGAGAGTTGCCAAATTCCCTCCTTTAAAATGCATATTTGTTTCGGAAAGTTATGATTTTTTTTTTCAAGGAACTTTATTTAAATATAACGTAACTACTACAAGTATTTCCTTGTATCTATCTACATGGTTCAAAACTAAAACTAAACGAATTGCATTAATCTTACATGGTGACGTTAGATAACAAGATGATCGAACATTTTTCTTGAACATTTCAGACACTTTAGATCAAATTACAAACAAGATTTCCTGAGGAATTGGAAGAGAAATACTCACAAATTTTCCTGAAAATTCGTGATTCGTCGAAGGAAATTTGGCAACGCCTGAAGGCTCATACCGCGTTTTTCCTTAGCACGGTAGGAGTGTAACGTGGTTTACGGAGTCTTACGAGAGGAGAAAGAGAGGTCGGGTCCAGACTTGCATGAAACTCCCAATTTGAAAAAAAAAAAAGCTCAGCAAAAATAATTTACCTACGAAATTATTCCGGCTTTCTATGATATTTTTTTTAAAGAAAGTGGGTGAAGGAAGGGGGAGGGTTTAGTTGAGCCAGACTTACGCGATAAAATGTGGGAAACACTTGTACTTTTTAAAGCTTCAGAGTAATTGCCGGCGTGCGTTTCACTTCGGACCCTATTGTGCCCTCGAACGACTGGAGTAGTATTTCACTAGTGACGCGTGTCGTCCACTGATAACTCGATTGATTTCCCATTTTGACCTAAGGAAAAGGCTCGATTTTGAGGGTGTCCGCTACGAATACTTCAATAATCGATTCATTACTCTTAGCTTCAAATGGGAAATAATCGATAATCGATCATTCGCGCCTTTGGATTTCACCCCTTGTCTATATGATTTGCGGCGGTTTTGTGCATCCTTTGCAGGAAGCGGCAACGACTTCGTGGCGTTTTCTTGCCATCAGCCAGGATTGAAATGCGATTGTTCAGTCGGCTTAATTTCACCCAGAGACTGGAAATGGCTAAGAAAAGGAAGGGGGGAGGCGGGGGTTGCTAGTTTGATTGTACGCACGGTAGTTTCGAGCTTTCCCTGAATTACAGGAGAGCAAACAAAAGGGATCGGTTGCAAATGGAAACAGGTTGGGCTTTTAATGAGGTGTAAAGTTGTCGTTCGGACAATGCTATTGAGAACTTTGTTGCATGTTCATTAAGGTAATTCAAATCGAAACACACTAAACCTACACATCATTCCATATAATTAGGAGGGTCATCAGACGGACTCCCTTGAATTCATGTACCAAAAAACGTTTCTCCCGTCAAAATTGCACGTGATTTAAATTGTTTGGCTTTGAAAATGTCCGAAAACAATCTTTTAATGAGAAATGTTAGTGTTCAGTAAATTCGTATTCAGTAAATTAGATTTTCGCCTCCAAAAAACTTATAATATACTTTGTTTGGAGAATATCGAAAAAAGTCGAGTTACTATACGGCGTTTTTTCTGTAAATTATGGTGTCTATGCCTAGGAAAAACCTAAATTCATTAGAGAATCTGTTGTAAAAACTGGGAATCTCCTCTTTATCCACCCAGAGACCATTTCGTTTTCCAAGTTTGTGGAAATTTATAGTTTCTGTTGTCATTTGGGTTAATAGAGCTGCACCCAAGCCATCATTGTTGACCTCTTGAATAAAGTATTTGAATCTTCAAATCATCAGGAAAGGCATTGGAGAAGCTTATATTGACCAGATAATATGAATATCAGGAACACTTTTGAAATTAAAGACACGAACGTTTGCCAAAAAATCGGCCGATAGATGAAAATAATTCGATAGTTTTCCCCAAAAAATCCTGGGAAAGTGGAAAAGAACTTCGGTTTCTCATTAGAGAGTGAGCTCCTGAAAATCGGAGAAAAATCGAGGAATGAGTTTGGTCAAGAATGTTGAACATAATCAGTGTGCAGTTATTACAAATTAGCAAAACACAACCGTAAAAAACCGAGTTCCAACGTCCAACATTAAATCAAAGATATAAACCTAACCTTTGAAAACACTGTGATTGACGTGACCCATTTAGCCTATTCGTAAATTTAGCCTCTAAAAGGGTTTTTTTCGCGGAACGAAGGGCTGGACGGACATAAATACAGCGTCCTGATAGTGCGCTCAAAAAAGGGCATCAACTTTTGTTGGGAGAGGCTCATCTGACGGCGTTTATCCAGCGAGCTATTCATAAACACGAACAAAATAAACGCCACCAGTCCTCACAGTATTTGACATTGAAGTAAAGCCGATGGTTAATTAGAGGAGAGAACAAAAATATTTTGCCGCACAGAAAAAAATAAAAAAAAAACTTGAACTACATCGTTGAAAAATATGATGAAAGCAGCGAGGGAGTAAAATCGCTCGCAGTGAAAATATTGTAAAACGCTAATTAAGCGAACAAATATCTAAAAATAAAAATAAAATTGAATAAAAAAAAGTTGGAAAAGTCTGGATGAAAACCAAATCCCGGTGACCTACTGTTAACACAGTTGCCCTTCGCAGCCCTTTCAAATCACAATATTGCTTTCCATCATTCCATCAGAGCCTATGTTTCCTGTCATCATTTGTTTGTATTGCGCAGTTTTTCACGTGTTGCCAGTTTTGAATTTTACGACGAAAAATTCAGCGTACTAAGCCATCGGTGGCACTGCAAAAAAGGGTATTATGAACATGTTGGCATAAAAGTTAGACCCAACGAGAAACTTGACGTTGCACTCATCCGAAGCATAGCACAATAATTGAGCTGAACAGTAATTACCTGCTGCACGTATAAGGCTCACGGAGGGATGTTTCTACGCAATGTATAAACACAAATTATGTCCCTTTCGCTTAAATTAATTGCCTTAATTATGAAGAAAGAAAAACAAACATTACAAAATAAACAGTATGTGCCATTTGAAACATACACAGAAAAACGAGGATATTAGCTATGCCTTTGCAACAAGTTTCTTGTATTCTTAACTTGTGTTCTTTCGTGTGTATAAATCAAAGGTCACTTACAAATTGATAACATTTTGCAATTAGGAACTATGATTTCTGGTTCATGCTTACAAACACTCATGTACATCGGGAAATAATCGTTTGTACGTTGTTTCTAAGCCGAGCCAGCAATTGTAGTTCATAATAATTGCAAAAAATAGTCCAAATATAGAGCTGCAAATAAAAGAGAGATTTAAGTAGGCTCATAAATCTGTTAACATCTATATTCACACGCATTGAAGTATGAAAAACTAGTTGTAAAAATGACATCTGTTGGTGAAGTCTTACCGTTTAAGCAGTCCTTCGTTTTTCTTCGCTCATTCAGAAAACTATTTCCCTCTCGTCGCTAACTGTTTAGAATTTGAAAAATGATGACGGAGTATGAATCATTCGCAGCTAGTTAATAATTTAATAACGAGGGCGACCTATAAAGCTGAACGTGTGTCAGAAAAATTTTCTTTGTTAAATTCTAAACTCGTTATTGCTAATCCGTGAATATCAAAACTTTTTCCACGCTGATTCGCGTCGCGAGGGAACAACTGTAGCGATTTGTAAGCGAGTTGCGTGAAAAAAGTGGGTTCTCCAGCCGGAGCGAGTGTTGGAACATGCTTCGCTGTGAGAGCTTTTTAATACTTGCATAACACTGCTGCCAAGATAGACTAATTTCATACCCGATTTGCTACACGACATTCTACTGAAACAAACAGCAAATACCATACGTAGACGATACGTATGACCTCGGTTTGATCAAAGAGACAAATGCTTGACATGTGGACCGCGTTCAGTAGAAAGGAACCAAGCCACATCAGTGATTGTCAAAAACTTGGCTAATTATATTTTTACAAGAGGACCTGTTTGCAGATTCCTTTGAAAATTTTAAGGAATTTGCTTCGCCCTACGCAGAAAATTCACCGGAATTTGCCCCAAAATCCGCACAACCGTTTTTATAATAAAAAATAATAAACTGCCCAATAGAATCTGGCAACAGCTGATGTGGCTTGGTTCCTTTTTGCTCAACTCGGTCCATGTAAGCTCGGGAAATTAGAAATTCCCGTATCTAATGTAAACTAAAAACCGTTTATATTTTAGATAGGATTTGGTTTCAGTTCTCTGCCGTGCTAATTGATCGTTCAAGTCTGCCTTGCTAAGGAAGAACGCCGTATGAACATTAGAGAGTTGCCAAATTTTCCTCAATAAGATTTTTATTTTCGAGGAAAGTTGTGAATATTTTTCCTTGAAATTTTCCGGAACTTCAGGTGAAATTGTGAACAATATTATCTGAAAAATTCGAAGAAAAATATTCATAAGTTTATCAGGTAATTTGTGTTTTATCAATTGAAATTTGGCAACGACTAGAAGTTCATACGGCGTTTTTCCTTAGCATGGCAGTACTACCGCTGTGCAAATCGTGTTTTACGTGAAACTTTTACCAGGTATCATGCATCAGAATGTTGAAATGCGCATTTCGTCTAGTGGTCCGTTGGCCGATTACTATTTGAATTTTCAGCCATGTCTTAAAGAACATCCTCTAATCACGCTCAGTTGATCCTCGAAAACCTCGAAGCTGTGGGAGCATTCACTGGAAAGCTCAATGCAAACACTGCTGCAGCAGTGCACGGTGACAAGTTCCTCGCTCGGAAGCTATAAATTATTTATCAAATGGCGTCCGGAATAATTCAATATCCATAAATAAAACATCGAGTCTTTAAAAAGAAAGTCCAATAAATAAATCAGCGGGTTGTTTGCCTAGTGGCGGATCTGAGTTAGACTAGGCTACCCCGCCTAAGAAACAGACGCGGGAAGCTCGAGGTGGAAATCCACTAAACAAGCATAACTCACTTGTTTAGTTTTTTAGTGCCCTTCGATGAATCGATCGATCGTCCGTTTAGATCTATGGGAAAGGATTGATTATCACGGTGTCCTCAATAATCGATTCTTCAGCGTAGCTTCAAATGTGAAACTATCGATAGCCGGTGACTCATGCTCCGCTCCTGAGTTTTTTATTCCGTGATGAGCGGTGCACTCACGATAATAAGATCCTGCTTTGTTCCGGGGTGTGCAGTTAAAACACAACAATGCCTGTCGGACGATTCTCTGTTAACTTGTGTCCTATCAGTGTTCGTCCTCATCTCTTCCTCCTGAGCGTGGGCGGGCGCCACAGGAATATGCTCATCTCTCAATTGTGTTGATTGCGCCTCTTTTCTCAGTCAAACTTCGTCGTTTGCCGTACACTGAGAAAAAACTATGGCTTATAAACCTATTAGAGGTAAATATGGAACACCACTAATAGTAGTACCTCTACATATAATAATAGCACATATACCTTAGTTATGGTCTCTGTACCTTAATTAGGTACAGAGACCTTAGTATGGTTCACAGACCGAGAATCATTAGTTTATTTACGACTATTATAGGTGTTCCATATTTACCACTAATAGGTTTATAAACCATAGCTTTTTCTCAGTGTAGAACAATCGCTTCCACTTGAAATCACCTTTAATCCGTCGATCATGTAACAAAAATAACATAGATGTTTGAACTGAACTGGGAAAAAAAAACACATTGGATCTGGAGTCCAGACTCTTAAAAACATCGACAAGAAAACGTACTCTTGATTCAATCGGAATCTAGCTTAAATCAAGAACCAAGCATCTTAATTTAAGCGGATTTCGTTTTGATTCAAACAAAAATCCGATTGAATCAAGAGTATTTTTCCTTGTCAATGTTTTTAAGAGTTTGGATTCTAGATACAATGTGTTTTTTTCCAGTGTGTTACATTGTCCAAGAGTTGCCGGACAGCTATTGCAACAAATTAGAGTGAGGTACACTCGGTTAAAAAATCCCGTCTTGATGGTTACTCGGGGTAACTACGGGTTACATTTTCTTCGGTCAGATCAACCAAAAGGACTTGGTAAATTGACCAAGACAGTAGTTCACTCTCTGTTATCGGGGGATGAAGATAGTGTCCTGCTGAACTTATGCGTACTCTAGGAGCAACGGCTGTTGAGAAAAAAAACTCTAGGAAACTCTTAAATTTGAAAAATACAACTCCTAAATAAAATTGTTGAAATGTTCGTTTTAGGAAATCTTTTTCGGGTATTGTTTATTCATTAATATTGGATTATTTATTAATATGGGAAGATATAGAAAGTAAAACATAAACCAACCTAAATTTTGTGCTGATTTTGGTACAGTTTGCGATGGATTTAGCGCAGAAAACAAGGGATGGACTAGTAAACCCCAGAGTCAACCAAGGGATTGGATTATTTGGTGCTTTACTTCCCGTAATAACCAAACTTCAGTGTCGAGTTTTCTCTCTGTGTATTACAACCGGTTGGAACTGAAGGTGAGCTGGAGCGGAGAAGGGGGTCGAATGAAAAAATCATAGTAATGTTTGTGAGGCTCGCGGGCATAATGATGACAAACAAAGGAAGCCAAACGTTTCGGATAAAAGCTTTTACGAGCAGCGTTCAAAAATTGAGCATCCAATTCCGGGAGCAATACTAGACGAGAGCCCGAGCGACGGCAGCCCGCATTATTCATGAGCGAGACTAGCAGTCTAACCAGAGTGTATCGTCGCCCACACCTCCAGATATTTTCAGATCCGGGTCGTAAAATTTACCAAAAAAACTTGGAGCTCTCCTTTGAGCTCTCCTCTGAAATTGACCCTTGAATTCATGTCTAGTCCTGCAAACTTTTCTCATATATAAGGACAGAAAAAAACTGAATTCGAAGCGTTTCTACGAATTTTAATTTTGTTCGGAACTTTCGAAGTGCACCTAAAAGTCAAAATTCGTAAAAATTCGACACTTTTTCTTTCTTCCTTCCTTTTCTCATTTTTAAATACATCATTTATCAGAGTGTAATCCCTGAAACTCATTCCGAGGTAGAATTAGCAATTTTTCGATTACATGTACAGTTCAGTATCCATTATTTATTAGGGGATAAGGCTCCACGATAAAAAATCTTACCCTTATCAGGTAAAACGTAGGCCCTGTACTCTCTTCTCAGTAAACAACCAGGGATGTCTCCGTTGTTGCATAAGAGAAAAAGTCGGGTAACCAAGAACACTCCAAAATCAAACGGAGCCCAACAGCTTTGATAAATCCAGCTCCTTTCCTGTACATGGATTTATGCATGACGTCATCATAGGGATTCTTCATTGAAACAAGGATCGCCTGTATCGAAATGGACGCAAACAATAACATTGCTCCTATCAATCCTATCAATCGAAATAGATCGATTCTTGTCGACATGACTTAGGTTTTGAATCAATCCACAGGGAAATATCACACAGAAGCACATAAGCCCACTTGTGCAAATAGATCCGACGAGGTTGTGGCCGGGCTGTTCCTCCGAGAGTCTCGACACAAATAAATCGTTACTCCTCTGACGGTAAGGCTCATCTCAATATCCGCGTGATCCCTTTTCTCCGTAAAACTTTGTGCGTTTTGGGGCTCACGTTGAAGCAGTGATATGCCCTTACGTCAGAGGTGCGACGACATGACCTGACCCACGGCACTCCAATACCCGCATTCAACTATTATGATTGATTGGGGGGGGGGGGGGGGGGGGCAAACATGTATGACCATAGCAGGGTCCTTTCCAAGTTGACCCTCGACAGATTTAAGAAATTAACAGTATTATGTATTGTACAATACGTTGGAAGTAATAAGCCCTCGACGTCATTTTGACTTTAGTCTCATCCGTACGCGTCTGGAATCAAAGTATTAAGTTGTACTTATGTAAAAATTGAAATTTAAACCCGTGAAAATTGCCGTTAAACACGAGATTTATAGGATAGCATATTCGGAGCTAGTTAAAGACAATTTTCTGTGAAAATCTATTTTTCATTCGCGTCGTGCTCTTCCTCAGCACTACTCAGCAGGGTGGTAAGAGTTTTTACAGACGATTTGAACGAACGAACTGAACGAGGGTAATGTAGGAGGTCGGAGGTCATAGGAACTTTTTAAAGATCATTCCAGTAATTATACATGCAAATTATGAATGAAACCTCTTGATGCAGTGTTGGAGGCTTGAAGGCTAACTTTTAAAGTGGTTCTGCAAAAAGCCTAAAAAACTCAAAATAAATTGTAGATCTGAAATACGTTAGTTCATCAATCGCCCTATTCGTAGAATCGTATTCTGATTATTTCAGATGATAAATATCCATAAATTAACAAAATCTGCCCGAACATAAAGTTTCCGCGATCGAAGGGGGAGAAAACTCTTGATTCCTCATCAGAAAATTACCTCCTGAAAATCAGAGGAAAATCAGGGAATGACCATAGTCAGGACTTTTAGACACCATGTTACGACACCTGTTTATATCAAACCAGACCCTCTGAAACTAATCGTGTCTATTTTTCATAGGACTGGACTCACAGCTGACAATGAGTGCATTTTCTTTTAATCAAAAATGCACGAACTAAAAATCACCCAACAAGCTCATTCCACTAGCCGCTCGTGCGGGAGATATTCCCGACACCGGGACTCGCTTCAAAATCGACCGGAGAACATTACACAGGCTGCAGCGATCCGTTTTTGTGACGCGGAATGAGCGATGCTCTTTCCATTCCCGGCGTACAGTGGAACGAGTCTTCGAAGGAAGTCGGACATGAAATTCTTGACAAACATTTTTGTTCATTTTGTCAAATTTTTAATTGTAAGTGGTGCCTTTAGGAGGTAATATCACGAGGAAGCCATTGAAATCACTTTCAAAACTTCAAAGTTTTGTATAAACGGAAGTATAACAGGGTGTCTAGCATCAGGAAAAACTGGAAAATATCAGGAATTTTGGCCGATCAGGAAAAAATCAGGAAAATCGGAAAAATCGGACGTTTTATTAGGAATTTTTCTTACGCGAATCTCCTCACCGGGGAAGTCTTACTGGTTTTTGCCTTCCGTGCCAGGAGTCGTCGCGCCGTCTTTGTTTCCGATAATTCCTCACCCGTAGCGCTTGTGTCGTATAGTGAAGGCCTCATCAAAAATCAGGAAAATATCAGGAATTTTCAAAATGAAAAAAAATCAGGTTTCTTTTACAAAATATCAGGAAAATATCAGGGTTTTTCAAAATTAACAAATACTAGGCACCCTGGCATAAGCTTTTAAGTTTCCAAATTTTGTGCGACCTCTCGTTTTGACTCGATTCTTTGTGCGGCGGGCGGGCCAGGACCGCTTCAGGTGGACGTTAGACAGCGTCATTAAGGCGAGCGGTGCCCATTCTCAGCTCCATTAACGACGACGCCGTTCGGTTCCGTCGGGGGCAGCGCTCCCGCTCATTTTTGGCCGGGAGCCCCCCTCCGTGCATGTGCCCCCCGCCACCCCCTGAATTAGGAGCAACCGAGTCGGAGACGACAAGCCATTGTTCCGACTTTGATCCTTAATTGAGGGGTCATCGGCTCCTGATGAGGTGGCCGCGGGGCGGGGTTCCGCCGTGTCTTAGCGGGAAAATTGCATCGGTGCGGGCGGCGCGGCGGGCGGGCAGGCAGCGGCGAAACTCATTTCGCGGTCAAGCTGCCGGCCTCAATTATCGGCTGTTTGATTTGCAGCCGCAGCCAAATGTGCCGCCGAGGAGCTGATTGTCAGATTGGTGCGCAGCTCCGGCGTTGATGCCAGGATTTGGACTACATTTTGCAATTAGGAACTATGATTTCCGGCTAGGTCTAGAAACGACGTATGTACCGTTAGTTTTATTTTGCACATAAGTGTTTTTATGGATCAACCTGAAATTTTAGTTCTTAATTTCGAAATGTAGTCAATTTAAGGATAATAGTCGCACGGCCGTGTCGAAGGTGATCTAGGGTGGAGATCCGCCACTATGTTGTGCTGCTGAACAGTATGTGTCTTTGAGAAGCAATAAGAGTCGACATGTACCAATTAGACCACATTTTTTGAATTCGAAACTAAAATGTTTCAGTCTAGAAACAACGTGTATACTATCAAAACGCCGCAGTTAAATTGACTTTATTCCGAAACTAGGAATTAAAAGTTCAGGTTGATTCATAAAAACACACTCTTTTACAATTTTTGATCAGTGCGTACTTACTCTTGGAGTTTGAATTAGTACCACTGGATAATTCGAGCTCATAGGTTGGCTGCCTTTTTGGGCTCCCAGAGCTACATGACCTGATCAAACCTGACCTCCAAATTTTCGAGTTGTCCATACTCTCCCTACAGAGGCACTCTAGCATAAATACGCTTGAATGAAATTCGGCTGATGGGAGGATCGATAGCCTCCACGCCACGAGCGATGAATGGTGCGCGGGGGGCACTTAGCGGTGCCGCGTGCGCAGAGCACGTTGGACAGAAAAATATCGGGAAAAGTACATTTATTTTTGTTGACAGGGTACAGTGTATGCATTTTTGAAATGGCTCCTTAAGCGTTTCCCCGCCTCGGGCCGCGAAGTCGCGTCGCATCGTTCCATTAAATGCGAGCAAAGTGGTTTACGGTGTAAAGTTGGCGATTTATGACAATTGCACGCAATTCGCAATTGAGATCGACTCGAGAGGAACAGGAACACGAGGCGAAGCACGCCAACACTTTTCCACCGATCCGCCGTTGCCGTCCGCTACCCTCAGCTCCGTTTTTTACACCCAAGCTGCGCTGATCCTCATAACGGATCCGATGAAACCAAAACGGTTTTGAAAATAAAGGTCAGAGGGTGCGCTGGTCATGGAATGGAGAATAGGCCTGTTGTAAATTGCAGCCAGAGGAAGAGGAAGAGTGATTTCTTATCGAAAACTAGGGGGCTACGCCCCCTGGCCGCTACGCGGCCCGGCCCCCAGAGGGCGCTTCGCCCCCTCTTAGGCCCGCAGTGGAAAAAAACCCCTTGGATCTAGATTCCAGACTCTTAAAAACATCGACAAGAAAAAATACTCTTGATTCAATCAGATTCAAGCTTAAATCAAGAACCAAGCATCTTAATTTGAGCTATTTTCCTTTTAATTTAAGCTTAAAACTGATTGAATCAAGAGTCCAGTTTCTTGTCAATGTTTTCAAGAGTCTGGACTCTAGATCAAACGTGTTCTGTTTCCAGTGCGCGTTTACAAGAGAACGACTTCAAAAATGAAAAGATTTTCATACCCGACTCTCATTTGTCCAATCTCCCTCCTGCCGGGAACGATTGAAGCAGTAGAAATCGAATGAAAAATTCGGCATATATATTTCAAACTTCATGCCAAGACTGAAACGAAACGGAACGGAGCGTTTCTTCCCTTAATTTTGGATAGTCTGTAGCAAAGGAGCATAACTTCGATTCACTCACCCTACTAATTGACCAAGATTCTACATTTCCCGCTANCAGTGCGCGTTTACAAGAGAACGACTTCAAAAATGAAAAGATTTTCATACCCGACTCTCATTTGTCCAATCTCCCTCCTGCCGGGAACGATTGAAGCAGTAGAAATCGAATGAAAAATTCGGCATATATATTTCAAACTTCATGCCAAGACTGAAACGAAACGGAACGGAGCGTTTCTTCCCTTAATTTTGGATAGTCTGTAGCAAAGGAGCATAACTTCGATTCACTTACCCTACTAATTGACCAAGATTCTACATTTCCCGCTTAGTTCAATTTTCCGCGAAATTTGAAATTCCCGCTGTTTTTCATCGGCGGGAACTTCAAATTTTGCCCCCTTCCTCTCTGAGCTGTCATGTAAAGGAACTTCGGTTCTATTTTCAAATCCCGAGTACAGCGGGCTCATCTAGGGACTACCACCTGTTGATAACCGCAAAAGCCACGGAAATCGGCCCAGTCTAGTGTTTAAACGAACTGTGAAAAAAAGTAAAAAAATTTACATTGTTTAAATGGGAGATTCCGCCAAGTTTACACGTCCAGTGTAGACGGAGATTTCGCTCATCATACAACACGGCGTACGACTACATCCATTATGGTTGTGCATACCATGGTTTCTTCCACCTTGGGTCCATCAATATTTGAGACATATATTATTGGCACTAATTGCTCAACCTAAAATGCGGAAGAAACCATGGTATATGCCCTACCACGATGGATGACGTCAAACACCGTGGTATTCGGAGAACGCTATTTCCTTTAATATTGGACGTGTAAACATGGCGTTTAAATAGATTGCATTAATTTTTTGCTAATCTATAAGCTCAAACTGTCAAAACACGATTTTGTAACCATCGCAACAGACCCATTGTGCGAGGTTGCTGTGATTTCAGTTCAACAGTATGATGTCCAAATAGTGGTCCAAATTATTCTGCGGAGAAACCAAGGCCAAAAAGATCCAAAAAATAGAATTAGAGTAACTAAATACAGTCTAACAATGAGTTTCAGTGAGGAAACGAGGATTAGAGTTTTAGCTCATCAAGTCAGGTGTATTGGACTATACTTATCTGATATAAATGAAGTTTGGTATCGTGCGGACTCAGCACTGATCTACCAGCCTTTTACTTACGATATGTAGGTCATGCACAATTTTGGTGTTTCTACTTTCAACAGTAAGTTAAACGGTGTTCGATCGTTGAAAATTAAAAACGAAAATGAACAAAATTCAATTTTTCAATTTTTTTCTCTCCAAAAATACGGTGAATATCAATTTTGCAACCTTGAAATTTAATTAAATTTCTTCGTCTGGAGCTCAACGAGTTATGAACATTATTAATATTGAGCTTATTATCGAATCAGTACTCAGTTCTAATACTTCAAATGCTTCGTCGGTGATTGTAACATGGCTTCCTCTCAATAGCGGAAACAGGGACCACTACAAATGTGCCATTTCAGCGACGTCGCTAATCGTTTTCGCCACTTAGTCTTTAATCCCTTCATATGTTATTTTGGATTCCGCGAGCGAAGCCACAGTCCTAGATCGCGAATGAGCCCGTAGAAAAGGGAGACCACCCCACTTCCTCCTCGGCCCTCGAGGCAAAGTGCGGGAGAGCTTAAACGCTTAAAGGGACCCCGAAAGCGTTCAAACGGAGGCAAGTTTAATGTGCTCATGACCAATGGCCCCGGATCCCCGAGTTCGTTTGAGTTGGTATTTTTAATCTTTATTTCCGCAAACCGGAGCTCGATCTGAGACCCTCCGTATATTCTGCCGCGCTAGGGAAAAACGCCGTATAACCATTCAGACGTTGCCAAATTTCCTTTCATACACTGAAAAAAAAAATCTCGGTGTATTTACCAAGAAAAGGGTAAAATTACCGAGAATTCAGGGTTCTACTTGATCCCAGTTTTTTCTTGGTAAAATTACCATTTATGGAATTGGTAATTTTACCCAGAAATCTAGGTAAAATTATTGACTTTTTCGGTAATTATACTGATCCCTGGTAAAAATGCCAATATTTTTTATCGGCTGTGGTAGAATTACCGAGATAAAATGGCAAAGTTACCGGGAATTGATTACCAATAAAAGTGGTATTCTTATCTGATAAAAAACAGTAAAAATACCGGTTTTTAGGTAAGCTTACCAGTCTGTCTTGGTAAAATTACCAATAAATGGTAAAACAAGTGAGATGGTAAAGGTACCAACGGACCTTTGTAAAAACGCCGAGAATTTTTTTTCAGTGTAAAATACGAATTTATTGGTACAATTATTATGCATTTAATTCTTTCAATTTTCCAGGTCATTTTGTTCGCAATTTAATCCAAAGCATCTGAAATTTTCAGGGAAAGATAATTCTAACTTCCCTCAAAAATACACGTTCTATCCGGGGCAATTTGGCAACTCTCGAATGTTCATACGACGTTCTTCCTTAGCGCGGCAGTATTAGCCTAACTTCCCTGGGAGCCACCCGCAAGGTCCCCTCATTCATTTTCATGAAAGTAACTCAAAACTTTATTGTTGGTCAACTTCACTCGACTGTTCGGTCCCTCTTTTTATCCCCATCCTAGCTTCTACTAATCCAATTTCCTTCCGCTAGGTTGTCATGTCTCCCAATTTATTGCATTGAATATTTTTGCCATAACGGTTCGTTGTCCCCTTCCTTAAATCTTCAAATGTCATCAAGTATGCAGATACAAGTCAAAATGTATAGCAGTAACGAGTTCTTTAAATGAAGTCTGAATAAAGTAGGAAAGAAAACAGCTTTTTCTCAGACATTTTGAAGATCAGATTACAGTCATTATCGGGAGCGGTCTATAATTAATTAAAGGAGCAGAAGAAACTCGAGGAGAAGTAAGTCTGTGTGACAAGGGTCTTCGCAACGAAAAAAGGGAGATTTAAAGGAGGAAAAAAGGTGAAAGCAGGATGGCAACGTACTTAATTATGACAAAATAATTTGTCTGCAACGTACACAAGCAAGGCAGAGAAAAATCATCTAATTGTTCAGAAAATGAAAAAAAGGAGGCGTGGTAGAGAAAGCTAGTTACAGCGAGTCATTTTTGCATTTTGTTTTTTATGTCTTCGAGGTCTGGACGGAGCTTGGGCTTCAGGATGTGTGCTTTGCGTCCGGCTCATTTGGGGCGCTGTTGCATTATTTTGCAAAAAATTGAGTTTTAGATACGTGGTTAAAGAAAATGATCGTACGTTGGCCTTTTTATTCCAATACTCTACTCAAGATCAAATTGATTACATTTTGCAACAAGGAACCACTATTTCTGGCCCACTTTAGAAACAGCGTACGTGCCATTGGTTTCTCTATACAGATATGTGATTTTACGGGAGAGCCAGAATTAGTGGTCCCTTATCGCAAAATGTAATCCAAATAACATTTGTTCTTCTTGAATGACACGCAATGAAAGATGCGCAGTCTGCAAGGCGTGTAATGTGGTGCGGAAGCTAATTTTACTAAAAAGGGAAAAACTTAAAAAAAAAATTTCTTGCAAGCAATGTCTTTTTATGCCTTCGTAGATTTGTTATAATAATTTTTTACGGAACCCACCCCTCAAAATACATCATATAAAGTTGAGTCGTCATTTTTTCTACGAATATGAAGCAAGGAGAATCCGCTTTGTTTTGATTCGCGAGTACAATATAAAATTAACTCGAAGCACTACATAATAAATGATATTTGCACTTGCAGTGAACTAGCCTAGTTCTCTATTTCAAGTGCGTTAAAATACAATAGTGCGTATTTAAACATGCAGCGTTGCGGGTGTGAAACATCAATTTTAATTATTATTATATTCTGCTGATTTTGTCGGCAAACCGCGTGGCACGGAGGCGGGTTTTCGCAAGAGCGCACGCAACTGTTGATGCCACAAATCTGCAACAAAGAGCCCCTTGAAGGTAGCTCAAGATGTTTCAGAAAGTAATTAACTTTACCTTTTTTATTTTTCATGCGCCCCCCTCCCCTCCCCGCTCACGTCTTCCGCCGCCGTCCTGTTGTAAACATGGCCCGGCTCCGCTGAAATCGTCGCCCCTTTGACGTAAGGGCGTATCTCAATATTCTTTTGAGCCCTGTTCTACATATAAATATATGTTTTCTGGGGCTCACGTGAAAGTCGAGATACGCCCTTACGTCAGAGAAGTGGCGAAATGAGCAGGGGCTGCTCTAATTAACAGAGCTTTTTAATCATTGTTGCGTTTGTTACAGCGCTTGCCGCCTGCCGCGTTAGTGTTCAACCTCCTGAAACGTACCACGCATCGCGGGAATATCAGCTCCCTTCAATTTTCGTCACGTAAACCAATGAAAGCTTAATTTACGGGTTGCTGAGACTTCCTGGTTTTCAGAAGCTCGTAGTGTGCAAAATTTTCGCCAATGAGTGTTTCATATACAGTCTTGGCAAACCTTTATGCCTATAATACAACTGTTACATAGAATAGATACAGATTACTCGGATGAATGAAACAAAAATCACGTTGAGAAGTATCTAAGATTAAACCATTTATTAATGCGAAAGCTGTGCTGTAGCCGTAAATGTGGGAGGGGGGGGGGAG
>NW_017552322.1:1267182-1322028 GCF_001854935.1 Bemisia tabaci | reverse complement strand
CCCCTCCAAAGAAATTGTCGACAAAAGCTTTACATTTTGAAATTTATAATGTCCTGTTATACATTTCAGGAGTTACATCCAGGGGGAAATCTTATACATGGGGAACGCAATGAATTTACTATTAAACTTATACATTCCGTATTGATGAAGTGTATAAGCATTTTAAGTTTCCGAACCATGTCCAATTTCCCTTATTGACTCTCTCCACTGTGTGCCTGTACAGAGGAGAGAGGAAATCTTTGGATCGGATAGATCCTTTATCAACCCAAATAAAGAGCAGCGAGGTTTAGATGCTCTCAAACGCAGGCCGGAGTTAGCCCGAGTTCAAACCGTTATCAGACAATAAACAAGGCTGTTAAATGGATATTGCGCTAGATGCAAGGGCTCGTTAACTGCGCAATCTAATTACCGAACTCACCGCAAGGTTCGGGTAATTGTACTAACAGGGCGCACATTATCTTTTTAGTCGAGCGTTCCCCATTCGAGGCCCGACAATGGTTCCGCAGTGGACCTGAAATGCTTTGCGGCCTCGAGTTTGTCAATTGGACTATTGTAGCCGATAGAGAGGAAAGTTACTGTGTTTAGGGTCCGGGCGTAAAGAGATTATACTCTTCCTAACGATCCAACGATCGTTTGTGAGGCTCAGTCGCTGACAGAAGCAGAAGAAGAGTATGAACAAGTTGGCACTTTGGATCATTCACTCAGAAACAATTATAAATTTTTTACGGAAATATTTTTGTAAAGTATGGAGATTATGGTATTAAGATATGCAAAAAATATCTCAGTTTTCTATTATGACGTCATTGACGGGTATCCCGATGGCAGCGTCATCCGAACCTAAGCAAAAATTAGCGGAAACAACCAGAGACAGCCGGAAAAAGCCAATTGCAGCCAAAATAGTTGAGATAGCCGGGAACAGTCGAAGTGCGATGTGTTTCCGAAGTTATTCAGTTGAATCTGTTTGAAAATCTCACTGAATTTTATCGGCAGCACTAAGAAAATTCAGTGAAATTGCCGGACAGCTTCGTTGAATATTTTTTCTGTAAAATAATAAAATGGCGGCGGAAACTTTGAAACGTCGCATGGCACTTTTGATATTTTGGCCGGAAGATGACGACGTAATCAGCACATCTGGTACATTCGGAATATTCAATAAAAAAAACAAGGTTTAGTGACTCACCGTCCTCTTCATGATGCTATGTTACAAGAGTCTCCGTAAACCTCCTTTTGTCAAAACTTTAACCTCGTGGGGTTTTCTAAAGAAAGGAGCTGTTTCAGGAACGGTTTTAAATACGACCCCATGAACACACCCGTGGCCTCGACTAGAGCCCCTATATACCCAGAGTTAAGACAACTCGATTATCAGCTGTCGTGGACTGGCCAATGACCATGGTGTCACAAAAGTGTGCACCCAAACGAACGATACTGAGGGATAAGGATAAGGAATCCTGCGATGCTTGCCATCCAAAAACAACAGCATCAACTAAACTGATCTATACCTTTCCAAAGAAATTGCAATATAATAAAATGATATTGATTCGTGAATAATTTCTCAATCTATTTTCATTTTGGTGCGATGAAAACAACAATTTACCCTTGATAAATCACAATTAGGTTATATTTTCATTATTTTTGCTTCCTTTCGAGCCACCGCCATCTTGGTGCACTCTTTTGTGACTCCATGAGCGAGAACCAATCAGAATTTTTTTAGGCCACTTTAAGAGCCAACCAGAATTGAGTTGTCGTAACTCTGGGTATAAAAGGACGTTAGTCGTGACTCATTGCAAAAACGGTGGATGTGGCGCGGGTGGCGCGTTTCGAGCTAAAATCTGACAGCACGGAGATAGACGTCGAGTGGCAAGTTATCGTTTCCTCTTTCGCGTCACCTCGCTCCTTCCTTCGACCGTCGACGACGAATCACACTTTCATCTCGATGATAATTATTTCGTCGCCCCGCCCCGCCCACCGCTCCCTCGAGCTCCGAGTCGTGTCAATTAAACGTGCAAAAGTTTCCTTTTCTATGCTCGCCCACGTTGCCGGATCTCAGTCTCGATAAAGAGAGGCTCGATGCACCGAAGGCCAAGAAAACGAACGAAGACTTCAACTATGTAAATCTTGAATCTACAATGATACCACTATTTTAACACGTGGGAGCGCGTGTAGCATACCTCCTCGAAGGAAGGCGGCATGTGCATGCATGGAGTAAAACGGATTTTCCATCTACCGTAAAATGTATATCGAAAAATTAAAAACAATCGTCTATGTAAATCTTGAATTTACATTGATACCACTATTTTAACCCGTTGGGAGCGCGTGTAGTATACTTCCTCGAAGGAAGACAAAATATGCCTGCATGGAGTAGAACGGATTTTTTATCTACGGTAAAATGTATAAAAAAATGGTTAAAACTCACCTGCACTCAAACGAAGAAAAATAAAATAAATAAATAAATAAAAACAGTCGTCTTTCCGAGTGTCGGCCCATTGACCGCGGAGTTGTCGAAAATTTTACGCGCAAATGAGTTATCACAGTTTTTAATGAATTTTAGCTAGTTCTTGGGCGGTCTTGCTACCCTCCCATTGCATCTACCATTAAACCCTTTATCAAACGCGGGGGAGCGCGTGTGGTATATCTCCTCGAAGGAAGGCGAAATATGTCGGTGTGAAGTGCACCTCCCACCCACAACGATATACCACTGTTCTAACTCAGGGGAGCGTATGTGGTATATCTTTTCGTAGGAAGGCGTAATATACACGGTGTTGTTCTCAAACCTCTTAGATCGGTTCACTGTATTGTAGACATTCTATAAATTTTTATTTGTGTATAGGCCTGTCCCCGAACCGATCGATCGATCGATCGATTATTTCGATGATCGTTCGAAGACCTGTTTCGATCGAAACTGCTCGATCGAACTGCTCGATCGAACTGCTCGATCNAGCATCATACATCCATCGAAAGTACTTTCAACCGATAAGGGATCAAAGATTCCCGAGAAAGTTACAAAACGGGTAGAAGGGTTCCTGTTTTTTTTCGAGCATTACCCGTTTTGGCTTTTTTAATATACAAGTAGGTAATCACCGCGTAAAAATATGTGGAACCTGGTCTTGTTCCTTCCAAAAAAATTTTACTGGGAAGACTTTAGCCAGGGATCCCTTATCCCGTGAACTTTCTTCGGGAGACGTTTTAGAGCTTTCATCAGCGGTGCATGAAACTCCCACGGGGATCCTAATGAGATTGCTCGAATCGAAAAAATGTAATTGGTTCAAAATAAAAAAAAAAAAAAATTAAAAACAAAATTTTATAACATTAGTTTTTAAGATAAGCTTTATTCGAACATTAACTCCCCGTAATTAATGCCCCGTAAGGGCCAGTAGTACATTTTTACTCAATAAAAATAAAAAAAAAATAAAAAAAAAATAAAAAAAAATAAAAAAAATAAAAAAAAAATATTTCAAAACGGATTTCGATCGAGCAAATTTCGATCGAGCAGGCTCGATCGAAACAGATTCCGATCGAAACAGGCTTTCGAAACGATTATTTCGAAGTGAACGATTACAAAATGATCGCTCGATCGTTTCGTACGAACCAACGAGCGATTTCATCGGTTCGGGGACAGCCCTATTTGTGTAGAGCATAGCTATCGCACCTTGTTCCTCGTGAATTTTCCTTACAGTTTGAAGAATGACTGTTGAAAATTTCAGAGAATAATATTGATTCGATTTCCGTGGAGGAAATGAAATTAAAGAAGGGATTTTGAAACACCAAAATCGAGGTACGTGGTTTCGAAATTTCAGCGTCGTGTGCCGGTATGAAAGCAATGGAAAGTGCATCAGCAATACCATTTTTTTTGTACATGAAGGATCGCGTGTTGTATGCTTCCTCCGAGAAGGCGAAACATTCCGTGGTATGAAATCAAGGCTTGGACCGCTTGGCAAGAACTAAGTCCGTGTAAACTGACTAGGCTCATTAAAATTAGGGCATTTTCAGGCACACCGAGAATGGCAACCTCTGTTGCCGGCCAAGACTTGCTAGTCCAGTGTTGGTCTCTCCACGTTATAATTATTCCTATTTTGTCTTCATCGGAACTACCCATTCCGGCGTGTTCCTTGTCAACCTTACCCCGCCGTATTGACAGGGGAACATTTCCGTCCAAGTCTCCTAAATCTTGTGAAGTTCGTCTTTTTTCCGCACGATTTTGACTAACAATAAGCTCGAATAAATGTTTATGACTGAAATCTGTGTCAATCATGAGCTTTTCGCTTGAAGGTCATCGTTGGGTGATAACATGTATCAGATGCCACCTTTGATCACGATGCCTCAGTCGGGTAAACTTCGGAAAATCAATACGTTCTTCTGAATCATATTTTTCAAACAAACATTTCAAAAACATTTGTTTCTATATTTATTTATACATTCATGTTCTTCAATTCAATTATTTTCTTTTTTCAGATTGATCCATCAAAGTCATTGCATGAAAAAGGGCTGAAGCTCGCCTGCCTCACATAAGGTGAGTAATGTTTTCCTTATTATCTTTCCTTATTATTTAATTTATTATCACTTTTACTGTTTCTCGCAAGTTGCAACTCCTGATAATTTGAAGGAAAACTTGAGTATGTAAGTTCAGCAGGTTCAGAATCGCCTACGGTTTGGGTCGATTATACACAAAATGTTTGAGCAACCAAGTCCTTTAGGTTGACCTAACGCAATAAAAATAACACAGAGTGGCATCAAACAGGAAATTTTTAACTGTATGCGAAAAATAGCGTTGACTTGCGAACTAAACATTTTGCTTTGGATCCCTCGATTACATTGCTGAGATTCTTAGTGGAGGGCCTCTAAAATATATTGTCTCCAATGGTCACGCGCAGAGAGGCAGTCTCGAATCGAACCACCTGAGAGCGCTCGGCGAAGTTCCGACGGCGCAAAAATGCGGGGAGCTTTCAAAGTTAAGTCGGGTGCAAATTTGGGAGCACTCTTCGGAGACGTGCTCCACCCCGGGAAGACTAGGATCAAGGGGTTGAATTTCGCGATTCGAAGACCGGCTCAAGGAAGTGACAGTGATGTTACCGGGGGGAGGGGGAGGGCTTGTGGAGAGGGGATCGAGGGGTCGGCGAGAGAGGAAGAGTCAAGAGTTTATCTCGCCGCGTCAAACTTGTTACAAGTTTTAATAAAATAATTTACTCGCTTCATTAAGCATTCCTGCTCGTAACGGGTACCGGGCCCCCCTCCCTCCCGCCGGAGCCGGGAGTCCGGTAATTACGTTTGAAAGTTGGCTGTTTTATTTTACGGGTTAGTAATTATTAAAGGTTAAAATGATTCATTTGGATCGCTGCGCTCGTAATTGTGAAAGCATTCTCGGAACTTGAACTCCGACCCGAGTCGCGGCGGAGGATCTTCCGCGTCCTTATCTTGTCTTTTCGATCTTGTTTCTTCTTCCCCGACGACGACGCCCGCACCAGTCAAGAGTTGCCCGTAGCCCCTCATCCCCCCCACCNCCACCCCCCTCTAACCTCCAGTTTGGCCCTTCCCGCCTCCAGCTTTGCCGAATTTGATCCACGCGAAATTTACGCCTCCCGGAGAGTGCCCTATCCCAATATTCGGCTCTGGTGACCCAATTACAACGGACCATCAGGATGTTCCGATCGGAATTTCTAGGAGCAGACGCGAAACACACTAAACCGGGTTGTCGCAATCAGGGGATATCGAGCAAATTCAGGAAAAACTTGGAAATGTCGGAGAAGATGGCGGAAGCGTTAGGGATGAATTGTTAAGTCACCTTTACTTGCTTTCTAGAATGGGTTTGACGTTTCTAACAGCTTTTGCCCGAAAACTATTTCAAAATATGTCCTTTCGACCATCTTGCTCGCATATCTTCAATAATCAGGGAGTTTTACCAAAATGTGTCAGGGAAATCAGGGGAACGTCAGAGAATTTCATTTTCTCAATTCTGGTGCAACCCTGACTAAACATTCCGTAATGTATCTAATAAGTGAGAAGTTTCATAATTGAAAATAGATTAACTCAAACTTCCAAACAGTAAAAAAAAAAAAAAAAAAAAAAAAAAAAAAAAAAAAAAAAAACCGTAGGTGGCAATCAAATAGACTTTACCTATCCCTATCTTTTTTTCTCCTATGATTTTTATCGTAGTCACAAAACTATCTGGATACAATGGCCATTTTGGCTCTTTTAGCCAATATCGGGTACATTGAAACGGAACTGAAGCTAAAAACGACGCTGATCTTCATATCACATACACGGTGCAGATCAAAAATGCGATTTTTCCCATTAAATCTCGCTAAGCAGCCCCGCGCCGCGTCTGTGCTAAGTTCAATACAGCTTTTAGCTTTAGTTTCGTTTCATTCTCGTTTTCGTTTCAATGCATCTGATGATGGCTAAAATAGCCAAAAAAGCCGTCGTATACCAAGTTTTTGTGACTTCCAGTAAGAATCATCGGACAGAAAAGGAATCAACAGGTTGTGCAGATCACAGCGTGTTTTGATGCTCGAAGATCTGTCCAAACTGCAACTCTCTACGTTCAATATTAACCGAGATATCAAGCTTCAAAAAAATTAAGTGGATGACTTCATAAAATGACTGAGTCAAGGCGTGATATTTCGCTTAATATTGAACGTAGAGAGTTGTTGTTTGGACAGATCTTACTGTTTATATGTAGCTGATCTAGAAGAATCGAGCAACGAAACACGATTCTGTGACTAGCGCAACTGACCTATTAGCATGACATTCGATCAGAGAAACCAAATGAAATCAAATGGATTATATTTCACGAGAAGACACCGCTGCTTTTTACTCATTAGGAAGGTCCATCACCTTCGCAAATTTCATTCTCACTGGATTTTTCCTTTACAGTTTCCAAGTTTTCCCCGCAGCCCTCTCAGAAATTCTTATCAGAAAATAATGTTCCGAAGTCCCACAGTATCAACGGTTTTTCTGGAATACAGCGGCTCAAAAATTGCCTCAAACGGATCCTGAACTTTAATGAACTTACTCTGTGGGCTAATTCGCGGAAAAGCATTCATTGACGGTGGAAACCTTTGCATCTTTTTCTGCGAACTGATCGTGCTCGGTTGTTTACAAGCTTTGTTGCCTCTCGAAAAGCACTTATTTGGAACCTTACAAACCGAACAATTTTCAATTAAATGAGGTTTCTATTGAAATACTGATCTCGAATGACTTCTTGTTAGAGATTGTTCATCTACTGCCCAACGCATTTTTTTTTTTTTTACCTGCACTCCCGCTCCCCCTGCAGCGCTACCTTATCGCAAACTAGACTTATTTCTAAATAACGCAACATTTAACATTAGTCAGTGACGTCCCTTCATCGGAGTGTGGTCCAATTTTCTAGTCTCAAAGGAAACTTCAATCAGCATTGAACTTCAGGTAATGAAGAAGTTGTTTCTTCGAAAAAAAGAAATGGCTCATTACTTATGACTGTCCACACGAAAGTTACCGTAGAAGATTAAGGCAAACTTTTCAGGAGAACTAAACTTCCAATTATTAACGTCTAGGGTGGTCCGAAAATGAAAAATTGAGTTTTTGACGAAAAAGGTCATCAATTATTCCAAAGCTCAGAGTGAGCACAGTTCAGTTCTTTATAAGTAATTAGAAGACGTAAAATTGCCTCAAATTCATTCAATTCAAAGTTTCGAACATAGCAAACTGTATGTTTGCTTGGTTATACCTTAAATGTACCTTCTCTTAACTTTCAACTGCTATAATTGAATCAGTGAGAACGAAAACACTCAAACTCGAAAAAATGAAAATAATCAAGACACACACAAAACTGCATATTAGGTAAAGAAGTTAGTCTAAGAAAAATATTTTTTGTGGCTAAAAGCAAGTATTTAAGGAAACTTCAAATGTCCAAGTTGACACAGATACGGTAACTTCGACCTTTATGAAAATTGTCAGTCCTGAAAGAGAGCCGAAAGAGAGAAAAGAGAGCATTTTCGAGGTACCAAGTTGGTGCGTTTTCGTTCTCACTGATTCAATTTTTAGTTTTATTTATTAGTATTATTTTTTTCTTTTATTATTAAAATAGCTAGGTATTTTTATCGGTATTTTAGGTTAGTGTATTGTTTACGTATTTCGTCTGCTATGTTTTCTATGCGATGAAAAATTATGAAGGTTTCCCAGAATTGGCGTCAAGTATAGTTTTCCATTTAAATAATAAAAAACGACAGGAAGTTTGCAACGTCGCAAACCGAGATACATGGTCTGGTAGTTTGACTGTTGAATTGTCTTTCAGACTGGTCGATGTGTTCCCGGGAAAGTGGTAGAAAGTAGCATCTGTCCGGAGCGGGTAAGGATTCGGCGAGGTTAGGTTAAAACCTAAGGATGCAACTATTCGTGTTCGACAGTTGTCATTTTTGCGTAAGCAATAAATTGAAGGCGCGTTGGCTTTCCTTAAACTCACAGTAGCAATGCAGCACGGCCCTCTTCCATCGAAGCACAATGACCCATCCAATGTTAAGGGGCAGATACAACTGTGAGTAGCTGCTGCGTGTAAAGCGCCAAAAATGTTGTTACAATTCATCCGATTTTAAGATGGGTCTTTGATAAAGTTGAAAAAATATCAATAGCTACCCGGCCTAACCTAACAGGCGCGTCCAATTTCAGTACAAAAATAGTGGGACATTTCGACACACCGCGCACCGGCATCATGTACCGAAAAGGGTGTTTACAATGGTACAATTCGGCACACCGTATTTTTTGAAAGTTAAGGAAAGTTTAGGTATCTCGAAAGATGTACAGCACGGCAACCATAGATATTGAAGATGTCCACTGATCAGGCCTGACAATGAGACTACGTGCTCACCATGGTCGGCGACGCGGGTGCATATTGTGAAAAAGTTGAGGACATTTTGCGCAAAAAGCGTCTCTTTTAGTACCTCCGAGGCATTGGTCACCGCTTCGTGCCAATCTAGGTACGCAAAAGATTTAACTTTTGCCTAAAACGGATAAACTTCCAAAATTTATGTTCATGCCGAAATGGGTCAATTTTCTTTCTACCCCAATTGTGTTAGATAATTCGGCACAGTTAGTGAGAGTTTGATCATAATTCGGAATGTTGCCAGGTTGTGATACGATAGAAACTGCAAGACTGTAGAATGTAAGCCCCTTAAAATTTATGGAAGCGGCCGAGAATGACGCAGAAGCACCATCACGTTGAGTTATTCATGTAGCGGTGCCTCGATATTCGGGGGCTTCATGGATTGCCGTTTGCCGCGGAGGAAGCGTCGCACAGTGAAGCAATACATATTCAAAGTGCAAACATGAACTTTTTTACTTCAACTGTCAATTTTTGAGTGTATTTCGTCACGTTTTAAATTGACAGGGTGGGTTCCGTTAGAAAATCGTACGAAAAAACCGATGGGATTACTTTGTTACGTCCATGTTTTGCTCTAGCGAAAAATTTTAAACTTTCAACATCGTATCCAACCTCTCGCAGTGACTTGCTCCACTTTGCGTCGAGCCGATCTCGAAGGCGTCGAACCGATCTCCGATGTAACTCGATTTCTGAGGACCGGCGCGTCAGCAGACGCCCGCCCGCGTGGGATCCCAAGATGTGCTCCGGGGGATTTGAACAGGGGCGCACTCTGTTGACAAATAAACTCGAAATAATGCTCGTGCCAAGCTTGTGAATCATTCAAGTAATCACAGGCAAGTCCCTCTAGATTTAAACCATTGAGAAAGAATCTTGACACGGGCAAGAACGAAAACCCCTTAATTTGGAATACTAATTTGCGAACGGAGATGTTGCATGTGTGAGGAATTTGCGATTTGACTGTTGATTCTCGTGTAAAAGTTCGCGAGAAACACGATAGTGCCACTGGTTGTCTCTGAAATCAACTCCCAAGCTCAAAAAAAGCTCTCATGTTGAGGTCAAAATGGAGGGGATATCCAACGCTATCCTGAGAGTCCACCTCTACGTCACGACGAACTCTCCATGCAAAGATACGGAGCAAATACATTGACAGGGCTGCCATTTTATTTGGTGACTCTAAAACTGAAGACACGGCAACCCTGTCAATGTATTTGCTCCCTATCTTTGCATTGAGAGTTTGTCTTGATGTAGAGGTGGACTCTCAGGACAGCGTGGGATACCCCCTTCATTTTGGCCGCAACTTGAGAGCTTTTTTTGAGCTTGGGAGTTGATTTCAGAGAAAACCAGTGTAGCACCATCGTGTTTCTTGCGAACTTTTACATAAGAATCAATAGTCAAATCGCAAATTCCTCACACATTTAAAATCTCTATTACAATTTATCTGTATATTATTCTTTTTCTTCTTCTTTCTCTTCTTCTTTCTCTTCTTCTTTTCCTTCTTCTTCTTTTTCTTCTTCTTTTCCTTCTTTTTTGCGTAAATCCCATGTATTGGCATCTGAAGTTTGGTACACACGCATGAACCTTTTTAGTTAATTTCCATAATTATTGACCTTCAGTCTCTCTATAAAGTGACGTTATTAACTACGTTAGATGTATCTTGCACACATAAAACCAGCGTATCGCATCTCACACACTGTGTTCTTTAAGGGTGGCATCAAAAGCACCCATTTACTTGTGTAAGACTGTCGAACACTTCGAATATAAAACGACTCGGACATATTAAATCCATCCATTGACTGAGCAGGCGTGAAACAGAATATTTATTGGCGAGCAGGCAACAGGAATTCCGATCGAAGCGAATTCGGAGCCGCGAAATTGAGGATTTTATATCCTCGTTAGGGTTGAGGGGAGTCATCGCAACATACCTGCATGGAGGTGCCGAATCTCGATGCGGGGAGCTCTGCTCTATCTCCAGTGGCGTGGCGTGCTTCGCGATATATCGATTGTTATGCCATTTAAACCTATGTGAAAAGATCGATAAACAGGGTGTTCGCAACGAACACCTTAATAATCGATTCTTTAGCACAGCTGCAAATAGAGCAATATCGATGATCGATTATTCACACCTCCCCACTGACTATCTCTCGTCGCTGAGTCTCTGATTCAGACGAGGAAGATTTGCATTTGCTCCGGGGGAGCACTGACTGTGTGCCTCTCAGGAATTTTTCACTCCCTTGCTTTTCGGAGAACGATCGACCGTATTTTTACTCAGCCTCATAAGCTGCATTGTCAAAAAAAAATGTAGGTAGAAAGATAAATAATTATAAAAAGCAGCTGAACAAAATTGCATGTCTTGCTCCCAGAACTGCCCAGCTCGGAAAAAATGGAAGTTCCATTTCATCGCAGAAAAGGGGTTTTTTATGGTAAAACATTGAGAGTTTTTTTTGCGTGTGTCGCACTAGGTGGTGTTAAAATTTCCAATAAGGAAACACCCAGTTCCGTAGAAACATTTTGCCTAGCAATGAAACGTAATACACTGTTGAAAATAGTTCTTTGTCCTCCGTATCCAGGCACACAGAAAAATTCTGCAAGGAAATTAAACTTCATCAAAGAGTTTTAAAAAATCAATAGAATTTTTCGACTCAAATTATCGATTTGTTACTTTTCAAGTTTGAATCCGATTTTTTCTGAAATTACAAAAATATCACTTAATAATTGCATGCACTTGAGAGTCAGTTTTTCAAATTTTCGGAGCGCAATGCGCAAAATGCGCGTGAAAATAAGCCTTTGGCGCCTGATTTATATCAGACGCAACCAGCCGCAAATTTTTGAAGCTGCGGTTCCGATATACATTCAAACTACTAATTTGCGCCCCTCACGAAATTCCATGCGCCATGAGAGAAAATAACGTATGCACTGATCATTTTAGTCTTTGAAAAATTGTGGGTGCCTTCGAAAAATTAGGCCTGCCAGCAAAGATCTCTACTAAAATTTTACTCAGTACCTGGAAATAATTACATTTGTGAAAAAGATCGTTGTTGATTTTATACAATTAAAGCTCGAAGAAAGAGGCTCACGGTGCCTCCTCCCGCTGTCGTGTGGGTTTGAGAAGATAAAGGCCATGGGCATCAGCCATAGGCACAAGTAACGGGTTGAAAATCTGTAAAAAGATTCACATCGACAGGGATTTAATCATTGACCTAATCAGAAACTTTATAAAATGAGAATTCGCTTGAAATAACTCTCCATCAAGCAGTGAAAAGAGAATGATTCCGCCTCTAAATAGCAGCAAATACATTGACCTTTCATGTTGGATTCCAGTTATAGGTATTATTGATGCATATTTATGATGCAGATGATGCATATTTCATGTACATTTTTGACTGAGTGTGTAAATGTATGATTTACTCTGTTAATTTTTCAACTAATTTATCATCCGAAATAATTTCTCCCATACCGCGCGAACGTAATGCATATTTTGTATAGGTTTGAACTAGATAATGACACAAGAGGAACCTCATTATTCAATCGGAAACTATCCGTTTTCGTAAATCGTTGATCAAAGTGAAAGTTCGAAAATATGTTCAAACTACTACCATTTTTTTTTTTGTTTAAAACTGAGAAATGAAAGCCGTGGCTAATTGAGTCTTAAGAGCTGGAATCTGTACCAATTGCATCCGCATTCGTTTGCATGCAAAGGATTGATTTGTGTTTTCTCTGCAATTAAAAATTCGCCTTTTCGTTTTGACAAATATATGCTCTTAAAAATGTCACCACTTCCCTTAATTTTCTCGTCTTTTGTCGTTACTTTGATGTGAAATGAAAATCAATGTCCGATAATTTCCTTCAGAAATCAACAAGATCAATACAACATTCGGTGAGCTTTTTACACTGAATCATGTCAACACATATAATAACTTTACGTGTGATTGCAAACATTTTGTATATTTTGATAACAATTTTATCATGTCGAGTAAACCGAGTAAAACTGTATCAGCTCTGAAAAAACCCCTCATTTTTCTTTAATCCAGTTTCACGCAAATGTTGTAGGTATAAATCAAGGAACCAGAAATTTGTATTCTTTTTTCGTATTTTGATAGTTCTTTTACCGTGAACGTAATTCAACGTTAGTTGCAGTGTTCGAAACTCACCTTTGGGTTTTAGAAGCCCTGTGGCGCATAAAGCCCGATTTTTAGGCGCCATTGAGATTTTTTAGTGGCCAAATTGACTTTTACCTATAATATTACGGCGCATTTAGTGGAAAGTTAGACGCAAGATGTTTTCGGAACAGAACCAGTAATTAGCTGTAAGTTGGAGAAGACAAAATCACCAAGAATGAAATCGTGAAGAGTAGAAAAAGCTTTCACTTGTAGTGCTGAAAATTCTGAGTTTTTTTAATTCAAATAGAGTTTTTCTTTCTTTATGTGACTTCCTATGAAAATCCAAATTTTTAGGGGGCAATTTTTAGGGGCCACGTTGGCGCAGAGCCTTAATTTTTGGCGCCATGGCCGATTTTTTAGGCGCATTTGGCGCGTTGGCGCCTGTGAGTTTCGAACACTGGTTAGTTTGGAAATTTGCTAAGTTGTATTAAATTTTTCTGTTTTCGAAAACATTGCGATGGATCGACTGCGCAACTCCGCACGGTTTTCGCACGAACAAAAACACAGAGCTCGTGTGTAGATACGTATGCTTAAGGGCGGGACTCCGGGGCTCATTCCCGCTCGGAAATATTTTTGTAATCTTGGTTCAATGTGTCACGATTCGAAGTTATCAAAGTGAGAGGCCCTTACGCCATTAATCCGATGTAATTCCTGCTCGAGTTCGTGTCAAATCCAATTATTCGGTAATTATCCCTGCAACCTAGGGCTCGGCCTTTGAAAGCGCAACAACCCCCCTCCCCCCGGTGCCCCCGAAGCCCCACCCCCTCATCCGGATCCCGCATGAAATGATTCCGTGTCATTTCGATTCGATAAATCAATTTGACCCGCTCACCGTGAAGCGATTGTTCGCCAAACTAAATCTGTTTTTTCCCCCTTTTTTCCTCGGCTGCCTTTCCTAGCCTCACTTCATTTATCGTTTCGCTGCAGTGTACGTTTGATTTATCCGAGGACCGGATCTCAAACGCATTCAAATTCATTTCATTTGCCAATAGCTTTTAATCCCTTCGCAAACCAATTCAATAGTGCTCTTGGTTTTTTTTTTCTTCTTTTTTTTTTCATCCGGTTCTGAGTCTTCTTTTTTTCCCATCTCATACCAAGATTAATTAGGGCTCGCCCACCGTCAGCTTGCTTGTCACGTTGCGCGCTGTTGCCGGTTCATCTTTGTCACGCCGTTCGAGTGCCGGGAAACGGGGGTTTCCCGGCGGGACTTGGCACGCGGAGCGCTGTTTTATAGCGCGGGGATGGAGTAGCCATTGGACGGGGGGCCGGGAAGGTGTCGCATCTCTGCTGGCATTCGCTCGCACGTCGTGTTTTTGTCTCGTCGCTAACGCGCGGCGCTGGCAACGCTCCACGTTTTCCGACACCCTCCCGGAGCATTGCTCTACCAAGCAAAAACCACGCAACTGCCGAGGGATACCCCTTTTCATACGCGTTTTTTAACGAGCACGGCAGAGCATAAGTTAAGTCACCGGAGTCAAGCACAGGAGCTTTGCGATTTTCCCCGGTACACGGAAAAAACTCGCTGTGATCTAGAAATACCCGTTCATTTCATTTCATTTTTTTCTCTTTTTTGTATGAGAGTCTAAATCGCCCATAACGGCTTGATCACGTATGGTCCAAATGGTATACACTGGATGTAAAATGAAGGTACAGTAGGCCACATTTTGACGTACTTCAGTTCCAAGAAGATTGTTGAGTGAAGTGAGCAGCGCTTTGGATAGAATTGTTCCATGGTTCAATACTATAAAGCGTGACTAAGTTCACTGGCAGACTATGATTACTAGGAGATCGTATAATAAAGTTCAACGCCTTTTTTTCTCAGAGGAAGAAGTGCGTCTTTCAACACGCAGTCAAGTATGAAGTTCGAAGAGAAATTTTGAAGGTGAGAAAGGTACATTATAAATGTTGAAGCGAGACACAAAAATAAGGAGAAATGTCCAGTGTAGAGTGATCGAAGAGTCTCTTGAGAAAAGAGGCTCTTATGACACGTAGAGCCCCACTCCCGCAGTTTGGAATTTATTTTACTAACGGTCCAAACCTACCGAAACATACCGAAAATTTTTCCATGTGTTCGTTTCTACCCGCTTGAATGATTTTACGTGTGTTGTATAGTGGGAGCAGAGATCGTAAGAATTTAGATAAATAATTCTGCCCCTCCCCTCCCCCAGGCAGAACGATATGAATGTAGAGCAAAAAGGGAAAAAAGCTAATTTTGTTAGATGTGGATATACATCAAAGTATACATATAAAGTATATATTCTCTTGTGGAGGCTCATTGAAATGTTCAAGTGGTACTCTCTCAGCTTTTTGCGGGAAAAATTCACTTTTACAATGTTACCAGGATTGACCTGTCGCAACGATCTCATAGGGCCCATGGGATTTCAATGGCTCTCTATGACGATTTCATAAAGACAATAGAATGGTTGACCCTGTGTGGAGGTTGAATAAAGAGACCAATATGAATGGGGCAGCTAGAGTGACCAAAGAGAACCTTCAGGATACCCAGCGGGACCTTGGTTATGGATTTTATATCCCCATGAGAACCATAGGCTAATTCCCTATGGGTTCCTATGGGAATCCGTGCATTATCCCCATAGGATCGTTTTGACAGGGTAGAGAACTGTTTTACCTTGTAGAAGCATACCTCAGTAATTAAAAATAATATTTGATCTGTAATCCCCTGCAATTGTCCTTCCGATCAGAAGTGCACCTTTCAAATGTATTTGTTGTCAGTTGTTAGTCTTTTAATTGTAAAAAAAAAGGAATCACACGATCCCAGCAACGTTATAATGCCTCAGATCACTTTTTTAAAAGATGCTATTTTCTAAGACTTTCTCCAGGAATTCCAGTTTAGATCTTGCTACTCCTTACCGATAACCTACATTAACTTCCAAGGGACATTCTCTTTCTGACTTTGTTTTTGCTTTTTCCTGGGATTGGCACTGACTCGTTGGAAGTTTTATCTAATCAAGATGAAGTTCAAGCAGACCAAGTTGAATGAGAGCGAAACTGCGTCTTTTCATCTGATAAACTTGCTGTTTTTTGGATTGGTGTGTCACGTCGAGTTACGCTGCGTCGATGATTTGTGCACTATTTAGAACAGAGGTGCCAATTCGTGCCGGAGTCTCACGAATTTTACAATTTCTCTGATGGGAGAATGATGAGATTCGTTAGTAAACCTGTGACACTGCTTTTGAAAACTTATGGTAATATGTCTGCTAGTCCCTGAAAAAATTACCTTAAAATTCCACAGTCCGACTTTTGCTCAGTTCAAAATAAGGAAGATATTGTTCATGCTTGACATATTTGGACGTGATTCTCCCAAACGGAACCAGTGACAGGTGGGGAAGAAGGGGTTTACTCGTCAGCCGATGGCCGTAAGAATGAATGAGAACTATAAAGCGCCAGTGACGTCAGCGACAACGAGGCGCGGTCGCCAGGTGAATCATTAACTCATGAGCCCTATTCACAACTCTCTTGTCACATGCTAATGGGTCATGAGTGCTGCATTCAGTTGACACATAGCTCTGTTTGACAGAATGTAAAATCCCGCTTTTCCATTTTTCTAAAGGGAACCAAGCTCACTTTTATTTTATATTGTTTATTATGCAGCTTTCTGGAGCACACCCCATCTCTCCCACTCGTTTATAGTTCCGTTTGGCAGAAATACGTTCAAATCGAACGTATTTCTGCCAAACGGAACTATGTGCATTAAGACATGAAACCTGTCCTCCATGAGAATGTATGCATAACAGGGTTCATGTCATAATACACATAGTTCCGTTTAACAGAATTACGTCCAATTGATCATCAGTGGGCGGGAAATGGCGTTGACCTCCGAACTGAACTGTTGCCTCACCCGAACTTATTGCTTCGATTGTTAGTGCGAGGTCTCTGAAGGCCTAGGTACACACGGCGATTAATCACCGCGAGTGAAAGACAAAAGCCAATGGAGAGCCTTGATTTCGATACATCGACGTCAATGGATCGAAATCAAGGCTCTCCATTGGCTTTCGTTTTTCACTCGCGGCGATTAATTCCTGCGTGTATCCAGGCCTTAAAATATATCGTTTCACAATTATATTTCAAAAATTGCTATTGCTGCTCCGTTGTGTACCGAACGGCGACAAAGCTCAAGGCTATATACACGGCGAGACGGTATTGTTGGCGCCAACCGGCAAGTGTGCCCCATGAGATCTCTCTTTCGGTTAAACTCGGGAGTCGGGAATTGCTTCGTCCGAAGTTTCCTGCTCCATTTAATTACGATCTAAGTTTCGACACATCCCGCGATCGGCAGCAGCCCGATAGACAAGTCCGCCGCCGCCGCCGCCAACTCCATCGCGGAAGATGCCGCGAGATAATTTTGAAATATTGGATGGAGAGGTAACACTTCTCACTTTCAATTGCTTGCAGCTCCGCGATAAAGCAGGAGTTGCACTCTCACGTGAGCTCTTAGACTCCTGAGAGTTCTTGAGTGACACAGACCATCTGAAAATAAAAAAAAAAATGAACTCATCGCGAAGGTATGTTTCAGATGTTTCTCCGTTCCTCGATAGTACCTAGCCCAACCTAACCTAACATGACTAGAAATAATGTAGTGCACTTTAAAACCATAAACGCATTTTGACTTGCGAATACATTTTTCTGAAGGTCCATGACGCGTAGAATACGAGGCGCAAATCAAACGCAGAATAATTTTTTAGTTTTACGCAGCTCAGAACCCTTAACAAGTATAGCTCTTAAGCACAACTTAAACTATCCGAAAGCTGGTAGAAGGAAGTGTACTACCCTCAGAATTACATATGCAATTTAATTTGGTAAAAATTGGTGTACATTGATTTTTACCCAGGGGTCCACTCCACGCCCTCTGACCCTGACCGCTTCACAGCTCAACCCCCTGAAGGGTCTCTCTTTTCGGGCGTTATGCGTAACGCGTTACCCTCGCGCGTGATTTTACATCATAGAAGCAAGATGCGTTACACATCCCAATTTTTTCTGCTTTCGTGAAAGCTCCCAAATACGTTAAACGCAACAACAACAAGCGCAACCGACCCATTTTTTGTTCATTTCAAAACTCAATTGAACCGATTATTTTCCAAATCACGTATGCGCCAAAATGTCGAATATGAGATAAACAAGAAAAACCGTTGTATTCGCTTTGTCGACAGTCTTCGAATCCCAAAGAATGTATGTTCTTTTGGAAGGCTATTTTGAAATGAGACATGATTGATCACACCAGATGAGAAAAAAAGAAAAAACAACCCCTCTAACACCCAAATAGAGATTAGCGCTTACGCAGGGTGTCTAGCATCAGGATTTTCCCAATTATCTCGATTCTGTCAGGATTTAATTCCGATTTCATCAGGATTTGAGGAAAAATCGGTCGTAAAATCAGGATTTAAGAAAAGTCGGCCGTCCGACTGGATTTTTTTATCGAGCTATTTTTGTGAAGCTATACATTCGCCTAATTTGTTTCCGCAAAAATCAGGATTTGGAAAAATTATGAAATCAGGATTTAGCAATCTAAAATCAGGAAAAATCAGGATTTCGCAAAATGAAAAAAAAAACTAGACACCCTGTTACGTGATTTTGAAAATAATCGGTTCAATCGTGACATGAAGCGATTGAGTCTGAAATCAGGAGAATCTAACACTCCCCCTCGACGCCTTTACCCGACTTGAGTTTTGCAGCTCGGGATCGGCTTTTGCGGCTTTTTTCTCGACTCAAGTCTGCATTGAAGCTATTTGTCGTAATGTCTGCGGACAAAGTTTCGCTATTGCCCGCGGCTTCGGTGCCGTATCGCGGAGGGATCTGGGAACTTGGCCGGGAGCGGAGCAATTAGAGGAGGGCGGAAAGAAAACGCCGTTTCCCGGCCGGAGCGGAGTGGCATTACGCGTTATTGAAACCGGGCGGACCGCACACTGAGAGGAAAGTTCGGGCGTATGAACCGTAAGTACGGTGATATTTATCGGCCGGGCCAATGGGATCATACAACCGTATTGTCGGCTCTAGGAACCGTATCCTCATTGGCGGGAGTTGGAAAATTTCGCCGATTTTAGGCTACTGGATAAGGTACGAATTTAAGGATTCTGACACATGTTTCTCACGTATAACACGATTCTTGCATCGGAAATCGACGAAATCATTTCAGATATTAACGTTTTTATTTTACATCGGTTACAAGAAATCTGAATTGTCCGATCTCTACGTAACTCCAATCGCGTACTACAACGGTTTTGGCGAGGTTTTTGAATCCAACATTGATCATTTCCCACCCTTTTTTGTTGAAACTTCAGACAACTTGCTACAGCTGAGCCAAAGCGTCAAGATGGAAGTTGTCGTATTTTCATATCGCAGAGAGTGTCTCGGTAATTTTTAGCGTGCGATTCGACTCACGTAGACCATTGAGTTTTCATGAGCGGGAGGTTTGAATTCACGCGTCAAGAAACAATAATTTTATTGGTCAGGAGTTCATTTCAGTAATTCTCGTTGCGCAAATCGTGTTCTACGTAAAATTTTGACTAAGACACATGTATCAGAATCATGTCTAGTAGTCCATTGAAGCCCTGAGTGCAAAAGGTCATTTCTTGACTGCGGTGTACCAGAATTTCCGTTAGCGTTTCCTTCACTGCGATAAAAGTAGATGTATGGAATTCGTAGAGACTTTTACTGGACTTTCTTTGTTAGTTACAATGTTGAAACTGAAAAATCTCAGAAAATTCACCCAATAATTTCCCCTCTAAAATAAAAGTTAGCAGGAGAGATTCCGAAACACCGCAACCAAGAAATGTCCTTCCTGCATCCAACGCGACTTTTTGCTTATTCTTGGAGCCAAAATCCCGGACAGACCCGCTTCCAAAAAACCCAAAGACTTAAGGGCATTTCTATCGCGCCAAAATGGTGGGAAAATGATGGAGAGGATGTACTATAGAGCAGTACAATCGCTATTTCCTCTGATATTCCACTGATGTTTGTCAAAAGAAAACTTTTTTAAATGTAAAATTGTTGCTTGCTTACTACAGATAACGAAAATGAGATTCGATTCTTTGATTCTGAACAAAGATTTTGACTTTTCTTTCGTTTACCTATGCGAGGAGTGGAAAGACATTTTTGATAGGAGACGTGCTCGGTGTCGATTGGTGTCAGATGTCATCCCCTGACATTTACCCTCAGAAGAATTTATTTGCAAGTCAAAATTCTTTCATGGTCCAGTTACTTATTATATTATTTCTGCCATTCTTTGGTTCGTGTGGAAAAATAGTCCGTTTAAATTTAAGAGGAAGAAATGTACCTAGTATTGAGCACATTCATTTGGCAGCACCGCATAGGAAATCGTTGGTCGCATGCACGAAACGGAATTAATTGCGGCTACTTGTTTATTCTCGCTTTTCCTAATCACGAGCTCCAACTCTGGAGGATTCGTTTTCGCCTAATGGAAAATCGACCACCCACGGGATAATCTGGACTTAGCGAGGAACAGTTTTGCATGAATCGATAAAACTTCCAGTTGCGTCGCAATCCCCCGCTGACTCACTAACCTGTGAAAGCCTTCGCACAGTTCCGACGCGCTTTCAACTAGAAATATCATTTGGAAAATTTATTCTCTCATGACTTAAATTGAATTTGATCTAATGAAAAAAAAATATTATGAAGCAAAAAAAGTAGTAACACGATGGGACCAAGATGGTTCTAAGTGCACACTTTTCCGCAGGGAGGTCAAAACCAAAAAAAATATGAAGTTGAATCATGTAATGAGCTCCAATGAGCTTCAATGCAGGACTAAGGGGGAGAGGGAGGGATCAGCTCATGCAGAAAAGCTCATTTCCGTGTAGAAAAGTATGAAGTTGTAAACCCATCACTATTTTTCCATCCTGTTACTTACAGTATTCGGTCACATGTTGAGTGGTTTTTCAGTGGTTTCAGTGTTCATGTTTCTTATTTTTTTTGCAAAATGTGAATTAAAGAAAATGAAGAGATCTTACGTCTCCTACCCGTCTTAGTTTTTCACTTTTTCCCTAGCGTAATGGGGCGTAAATCTAGATGATTTATTTGATACACTGAAACAATGCCCCAGGCTCCAGATGTAAGATGCGTAATACTGGGTTATTTACTGCCGTGGTGAGGAACAATTTCCTATGTTATGACAATGAGACGTTGGCAAGTGACTTCTGATGAAAGATTTGTTTTCTAGGAAATTTGTAAGTATTTCCACTGAAAATTTTTAGGAATACTAGATTCAATCGTGCAGAAACTTCTCTGAAAAATTCAAAATGCATAGTTCACAAGTTTTTAGGAAACGTGCGTTTGAATAATAATTAGGAATTTGACAAAGTTTGAATGCTCACACGGCATTTTCCCTGGACCCAGGACCCTGCAGCAGTATACATATTCTACAGAAACCTCCCATCATGATCCGATTTCTTTAGCCGGGCCCCAAAATTTTGGCCAGTTAATAAGCACTTGAACTCGAAGCGTGTAGTTTGTCTAGATAGGTACATTCATAAACCGGTATGTTTCTAAAATATTTACAATTTCATTCATATTTTTACAAATAATGATTAAAATGAAGTAATGAATTATGAATCTTACTGTTAAACAATTACTATATGCCCTCGTTTTTGGAATTTTTAATTTTTTTTTTGCCAGAAATAAACGCCAAATGATGTCCAGTCCACGGGATAAGTATCAGATTCGATGTATTGATAAGTATTTTAAATTTCCGACTCGAAAGAATGATCTCGCTCGAACATTCGATAGAAGTGAATATTATCACTTCGCCAACTTGAACAGACACACTTCGGTCTCGGGTTAAACGACCTTTGTTTCACAAGTTGCGGCAATATTATATTGATTTTTGATGAATATTCGTGCTCCTGCGATAGAAATTTCGCACATCTCATAAGACCAGAGTGAGCTCCGCTCAACTTTGAAATAGAAATTGCTGGCGAAAAACTTTTGCCGCGGCACGAGCTGTTTTGAACGAACTCCAAATAATCTCGTTCGAAATCGATTTGCCATTCGCTTCAATTTGTCTCAGCATTTTGATAGTGGCTCTAACGTTGCTGTTTTTTCTCGTGACTCCGGAAAAAGAGAAAAAAAACTAACCGAACGAGATTCGTGCTTGCCGCAAAACATTAAAACTTTGTAAAAAACAGAAACTTTGCCGTCACGATTTGACGGCAGATCCTCAGGATTCACCCGGAAGTGATCCCGTTGAAGCCGAACCAAATCGCGCCGACTGCTTCCGATGTTCCACGGAGCGTCACCCACAGGATCCTTTAATTTTCGCGGGTTGAAATGCCGCTTTGGTGGCGGCTCTTACGAACGACTCAGCAACCTGTTTTACCTCCATTAAAATGCATGTAAAACGATCGATTACCTATGTATCGATGTTTTGTGTGAAATTAACCGAGGAAAATTAGTGGCGCCAATTTGGTGCAAGAGAAGCCGATGTTTTACGCAGCTAGGATTGATGGTTTTAAATGAAGCCTTACCTCGAGATTTAACTTAAAACCCACGTATTTGAACCATTTGCTTCTAAAATCACTCACTATGACGTGTGTGGGCCAGGGTGAGGCTTTAAAAGTCATGGGAGCCCTTCTTCCTTTATATTCAAATTAAGAGGTTAGATACAGGACCGTTTTCGTGAATGCACTGCCAAAGTATTCAAAATTAGGTATGAGAAAATAAACTATCCAGTCTCGTAATTACTTACTGCCGTATCTTGAAAATGCTGATGAAGATGTTTTATCAAATTATTTCTTTCATTTGTGGAAAGTTTCTCTCTAAGAAGGATAGTTAATTTTAAAAAAAAAAAAAATGGTTCGTAGGCTGAGAGATAGAATCAAGGAATCAAAAATTCTCCGCGACTCTGAACTCTCTTAATCACGTTTCATTTTAGCAGGTAAAATTATTTAAATTTTTGAAAGTTTACAAGTTTTTCTGCAGAGATCATTTTCAAAATTATAGCGCTCCCACAAGAATAGGGGGCCCATACCCCCAGACCTCCCTTCCCCGGCTATTCCCTCACACGTATGGTATCACGGTTGCAGCAATCGAAAAATCAGGCGTTCGTGAGGATGCTCACTCGTTGTCCGATGTCGTCAAAATCTCAAGATATACGAGAAAATGAATTGTATCTTGGGACAAGGAGCCACTCTTTCTGGCTCATTTTACAAAAAACGTATATGTCATTAGTTTCCCTATGCAGATAGGTGTTACTACGGAAGAGCCAGAGATAGTGGTTTCCTTATCGCAAAACTTAATCCAAATGATCTCCGACAGTTCTGTTCATAAGCGAAGGCAACGGTTCATAGCCCCATCTCGGTGTGGCGATGAACAAGCATCTCTCAGAGCGAGAAGAACTCTTACGATTGTCACACGTAAGCGCCGACCTCAAAACATGTTGGCGCACCCCTTCACCCCTCCGTAACCGACGAAAAACAACGTAAACTCATCGGGGCCGTTCTGGAGTTATGCTGCTTCCGACTTCGCTTCTCGAAGCGCCAGAAAAAATTAAGAAACTTTCGGTCCCACTTGTTTACCCCACGAGAGGGGATTTCAAGAAATCCTCGAAAACAAGCATCAGTTTCAATTTGTCTGGCAATTGTTACTGATTTCGTACGAGCTCCGCCCGGGGGGAAGGGGGGGGGGGGGGGGGGGGGTAACCGAAGTTTTCTCGGTTCAGTTTGAAGGCTCATAACTTCACGCCGGATTAATATTATTTTCGCACTTTTGTGTGAAACCTTCAAACCTCCGAACGTGGGGTGAGAATCAGGGAGCTCAGATTAATGTGAGAGGGGTCGCGCTTGTATCCCTCGCCTCCGCGTTTCTGGCTTTCGGGTTCTCACTTTCGCCCTCTTCTCTGTCGATATATTTACCCCTTCTGATTCTTTCGAATGGGAGGAGGACGGAAGGTGAATTATTAGGAATTCTCACGAAAGGATATCCATATTAACACGATCATCTTCCTAAATTGGATGGGTTTTTGAAAGAGAGCATTATTCTACTGTATTATTTCAGTATTCCTCGGGATTCGTCCAGTATTATTTATTTAGCGCAGCATTTATTTCACTCTCCGTTAAGTGTGTTGCGTATGATCGGTTGATGAATAAGGTATGCATTTTAACATCAATGATTTTAAGGATGTTTGTCTCCACATGTTTCTAGAACAACATTTGCACAATAAATGCCTCTATGTTTTTGTTAAATTTACTCTAAATTTGGTTTTGATAATGGCAGAACCTAATTCGAGTGTCATACGCTTTTATGGTGCTAATTTCACCTACAAACTGATTGGAGATACGTAGGATGGCGGATGTAGCAAATTGGCAACATTGTTATTTCTCCTTTTAAACCTATGAAAATGTATCGATGCCCGGAGGGGCCAGGCCGCCAGGTGCTCCAACAAGAATCGATTATAACATAGGCTTAAATGGAGAAAATTCGGTGTTGCCAAGTTGCTGGATTCGCTTATGACGAGTTGTTTAGACAGAAAGTTGGTAATGTAGCCAATGTGCGTTAAATTTCAGTAAGGAAACTCAAAATATTTATACAGTGGGAAAAAGCTCATTCGAGCACACTTTTACCTCGTAACTAGTGTTGCACCAAACAACATATCTTTTTAAAGGAAAATTGTGCTAGAATGAACTTTTCCCCCTCCGTATTGAGATTTTCAGTTTGCTGACGTGTAACTCACGTTGGCTTCATTACCAACTTTCTGTCTAATTTCACCTAGCATATGTATAACTCGGGGTTCCGGCGCAGAATTTTACTCCAAAATTTTTAACAATGCAGGCAAAAATTCCCTCCCACACAGAGTAGTCAGCATGATTTTTTCCGTAGGTGTCCTCTTGGGACCCAGTGTCCATACTCAAACGTTCCCAAGTCGGAACCTCTCTATTCTGCCGTGCCAAAGAAGAACGCCGTATGAACATTCGAGAGTTGCCAAATTTCCTTCGATAAAATATTTATTTTATGGGAAAGTTATGTCCTTCAAATTTTCAGAATCTGTAGGTTCAATTGCATGCTAAATGATCTGAAAAATTGGGAGGAGAATATTCATAAAACCAGGAAATTCTTGTTTTATAAAATCAAATTTGGCAACGCCTGAAGGTTCATACGGCGGTTTTCCTGAGCCCGGCAGTATTCTGCCCGGCTAAGGAAAAATGTCGTATGAACATTCTAGAGTTGCCAAATTTCCCTTTATAAAACATGTTTTTATGACGACATCCATGCAAATTTTTCTTTGAAATTTTCAGATATTTTAGATTAAATTAAGGACGAAATTATCTGAACAATCTAGAAAAAATATTCACAATTTTCCCTGTAAACTCGTGTTTTATCGAGGGAAATTTGGCAACGCCAGAAGGCTCTTACGGCGTTTTCCCTTAGTACGGCAGTATTGGAGGCAATTAGACATGAAAATGAATGACACGAAATAGCGGCAGCGTTGGACTGTGCACCCTCGGGACTGCTAGGCGGCTGGCTTGGCTTCGTCAAGAGACTCTTTGTCTCATTCGCGGTTTGTAATACGTGATGAGAAAAATTTAGCACCCTCGACAGCCCAACTTGTTGCATGTCAGTAACTAGCCCTCTCGTTGCGAGCCACTCGTTTCATTCACTTGTAAATCTGACTCTAGCGAGAGTCACGTAAGTCTATCAATGGCCCGGTAGAGTGTGTAGGCTTGTAAAATTACAGCTAACTCAATTAATTATGCACCACCTCAGATGCGGCGTAGTATCTAAAGAATCGCATTTCACGTCGTAACGATGGATGAATCAAACGGGTTTTTTTTAGGTTGCTCACTGATGAACAAATAAAATTGTTAGTTTCTATCAGTGCTTTCATGCTTGTCACAAATTCTGCTAATTTTTAACGTGAGTCAAACTGCACTGGAAAAAAAAAATCGGATCTAAAGTCCAGACTCTTGAAAACATTGACAAGAAAAAGGACTCTTGATTCAATCAGATTTAAGCTAAAATCAAAAGGAAATCCGCTCAAATTAAGAGGCTTGGTTCTTGATTTAAGCTTAAATCTGATCGAATCAAGGGTATTTTTTTCTTGTCTATGTTTTTAGGAGTCTGCACTTTAGATCCAATGTGTTTTTTTTTCCAGTGTATCAGTGCTTTCATGCTTGTCACAAATTTTACTAATTCTTAACGTGAGTCAAACTGCTCTTCAGAATGTATGCTTGCTTTGACACAATAGTGGATAGTGAAGGACCCCTACGAAATGCTGAAATGACATCTAGAATTGTCAAAAATGTGCTTTTCATATTTTTATATATAATTGCATATTTTTCTCTAATTGTTTATTTGTTTCATTTTTTGTTTCAAATAAAAACTTTTGCAATGGGTGAGTTCGTTGTTTCAGTGGAAAAAATGACTGTAAATAAATTGAATTTGCTTATTCCGTTAGTTTTGTGAGACGCGTCATGCAATTTGTTTTCATACTCTATTTCACAATACTTGTATCTTTGAGGGGTGAACAGATGATTAAATCACATCAAGTTAAGTGACTTGTTGAGTTTTCCAAACTTTTTAATGCTACGGCGGTTTAAAAATGGAGGATTTATAGGCTTTTGACTCATTTCTTGCTCCATGCAAACGTCGGGTGTATGAACGGAGGAATTTCATCTTGAGTCTCATTTTTCCGATAAAAAGAGATTTCTCTCCCTCCATTTCCCATCGTGTTCGTCAATGACAGTCTGAAGCCTGGGGTTTCGATAATTTCGCTTTCTTATGCCTTTGAGAGGCTTCTGCTTTAGATATTCGCATCCTCTCGTTTGAATTATTCTCTGCCTTTGTTGTCTGTCTCCGCGTAATCTATGAATAAACATGATGCAAGGCCCCACTATTGGGTCGGACTCTCGGAAATCTTGATCAATTTTCTTCTTTGGAGCCGCATCCAACGGGAGCTCGAGGAATTCCTGCCGTTGACGTCGCGTATTTCGGCGGGGAATAAGTTCCGGGATTCCTCCCCGGTTTTTGACAAAAGTCGAGCTGTAACTCTCGCGAATAAGGAGGAAATACGCCAGTGAATCAGTTTTTCTCTCGGATTAAATTCAACGGCACATGTGCAAAGATGATTTCGATTTGGAGAAACTAGTGGCACTATTCGAAGATTAGTGGTGAATCATACGCGTAAGTTTATGAGAATAACGTAAGGCAATCTTCAAATCAAATCATTGATCGAATCCTCAGCGAATTCCATCAAAATTAATCATATTTCAATGACTGTTCTTTTGAATTGATTTAGTGTGCAGTGTGTATAAAATTAATTGCACGTATGTACCTATGCCTCTAACAAATCTATGTAATTAATGATGATGCAAATCATAAAGCTTATGTGCAAATTTATGCTAATCATAATAAAAGTTCGTCATAAAAAAAGATAAAAAGAAGAAAAAAAAGTGAAAGAGGCTAAAAATGCACCAAAAATATTACTGACGAATGTAAGGGCGAGCATTTTCCTAGGCGAGTCTTTGGAAATTAGGTTAGGTTTGCCAAACCACCGCTCAACTAATGAATATTATGCGAATCTAAGCGTTAACTTCCGAGAGTAAATTCTACACTCTAAGGAAGATAAAAATGGCGGGCTTTTGGCGGTAAAATTCATGCATTCGGGTGAAAAATGGACTTGCTCTATCTGCTACGATCAGTTCAATGTCTCCTTAGTTTACAAATATATTCTTTACTGTAAAACGTGCGTGTACCAAAACTAATGATTGAATATTTTTGTGTGTTGCAGGTAAGAATTTTGACGAAACTTTGTTCAGTTACGTGTAACGTCTAATTGTAAGTCTCGTAAGTTTAGTACATGTTTTTAAAATATATCAATTCATTTTGAATAGGTTAACTCATTTTTATATCATTCAAATCAATTACTAAACATTTTTATTACAAAAGAAAACATTTATAAATAAAAATATATTGACAAAAGCCAAAACGAAATCATTGAGCTGTTAGAACCTCTATTGAAAAACGAAGAACAATTTATTCCAACACATTTACTTGAGAATCGTATAAACGGAGGAAATCCTTTAAGTCAATAAAATCAGTCAATTTTAATAAGTGGAAACTTTCATTACTGATAAACTAGGCAGTACACTGTTTATGTGTGTGTTCAGAGTTGCAGGATTTTCCTCTTCTTCCGTTAGGATTCTTAATTCTAACGAGTTGTAATTGGTTATTTTTGCTGTCCTAATTTTAAGTTCCTGGTTAGCTTTAATGATTTTTTTTTCTCTCTTGTGTTTAGCAAGATATTTTTATTTAATTGCAAATGTTTTTTTCTCTTTTTTTCTTGGATTAATCATTTTTGGTAGTTGATTCAACTGCTACAGAAAAGATTTAAATCAAGCTCAGCATATTGAGATTTATAATGGGACTAACGGAGAATTTTCTCGCAAATTTTTATTGCTAGAGCTGAGAGTGCTAAAAGAGCTGATTTCGCAGTATTTTTTCAAATTTTTTTGTGAGAAGGTAAATAGTATAAAGACAAATTTAAAAGTGAGAATACGCACATCCTAATGATGTAATCTGGCGGCATTTCCTATTTAAAACGTGCATTTTAGCAGCTTAGATCATTTTGTTGTATCTCCTCCAATAGTTGTTTAATTTATGAATCAAGGAAACCCGCGTGTTTAGTTCGCTCGGTAGTTTCCACTTAAACACGAAATTCATCAAATTTCAGACATCTGCGAATTCTCCAATGTCGAACTCAGCGAGAGAGTCAATAATTGCACTGGTCACAATATCTGGTGTTTCGATGTTTGATTCTTGTAGATTAGCTAAAAATAATAAGATCCGTCCTAACAGCAAGCGTCAGTCCGTGTGACGCACATTTGCATGGGTTTACTCAACGTGAAACTCGGATGAAAGATATAAGCGCCTGCAAGACTGTGAGAATACTTCACGCATTGCGCCAAACAGTGCGGTCGGCGTGAGCCGCAAATTAGCGCCTACAAGACTGCATGAATAATTCTAGCATTGCGTTAAAAGCAGTGCAGTCGGTCAGTTGGCGTGAAACGCATATTAGCGCCTACAAGACTTCGAGTTTAGACGGTGTTACGCACATTTTGTGAGGGGGGTGGTTTGTATGGGTTTTTGATAATAAATAGCGAGGGCTTCATTGACACATATTTACATTTTATTCACTGAATTTCATTTGTTGTTTTCACAATTTGCACTGGTTACTCAACGTAAAACTCGGATGGAAGCAAGATGGAAGAAATCAAGAGTGTCACTACCGCGGTGGATGACGTCATAAGCCGAATTTTATAAAGGGCGATATCTCGGTTAATATTGAATATAGAAAGCCGCTGTTCGGACTCATCTTATTATTTTCAAGTAATCTACAAGAATCAAGCATCAAATCACGATTCTGTGACCAGCACGATTGACCTAATTCACCATCACCTTCCGGTACACAGATCCTTACGCAAAACTATAGCAAAGTGTAGCGTGCGATTAATAATGAAGTTAAATCGCGGAGTTAAAAAGAAAAGCACGGAGCAAGATTGAGTTAAAACGAGCGCAAGAACCGCTCTCCGCTTTATTAAATAACGCTCCGGACGAGCGGGGCCGTTCCGTTTCGCGCCGGGCATCGGGTTCATAATTTCGCAGTAGATTTTTCCTTATTCGCGTAAAAAATAAATTATCAATTACGCGAGGCCCTGGCCTATCCGTGCCTCGTTGTTCTTAATTATTCTCGCCGCTGCGCTTTTGTCCGTGCCAACGAGATTTTATCTCGGCCATGAAACTTGAATGTTTCAGTAGGGCTCGCTCGCTGCATTAGTCGGATCCGTCCCGTCCCGAATCCGGACATGGCAATCTATCTGATGAGCTCTAAAGTGTGAGCATTCTAATGGATTTTAGGGCTCATCGGAAAGTCTTCTTGCGCGGTTTTAGCATGGGCCCATTCAGTTGATCTGATCCTCCTCCGATCCTTGCTACCCGAAAGGTTTGCAAGGCTTCTACTGCAAGGCCTCAACGTCTTGGCGAAATTGCACCCTCCAAGTGCGCTGTTCCGCCGTGCGGAAGAAAAACATCGTATGACCAATCGAATTTTGCCAAATTTACCTCGATTTCCTTTTTTCAAATAGAGAAGATAAAAAACCCCTCTTCTATTACTGGTTATTTTCTGCCTGCCCCCCCCCCCCCCCCNCGGTTGAAAAACTTTCGGATTTAGCGTTCAATTTTTCAGTTCGTATAAGGTTTCCGGAAACAACAGGGTGTACGGACAAGGGTGCTCTTGTATTATAGCTCAATTGACAGGTTTTCTCGCGATTTCTCGTAAAGATTCAGAATTAGAATGCAGATCATTACTTTTTCTGTGGGTGCGAAAGAAGATAGTTTTTTGTTGCTTAATGAAACATTGAAGTACGCATCGTTTCAGCATTTTTCGTTCCTAGATTCATTATGACGTACAACAAAAACACGTTTTTAAAGGAATTACTTCAAGAATGCTTGTGCATACAAAATTACTTTTGAGTATCGAAAAATCATATTTTTAAAACTCCATTCTCTCTCTTTGGCGGATCCAGAAACTTCGAAAGGGGAGGGGGGGGATTGTAAGAGGGTCCGGGAGGTTCCCCCAAAAATATTTCGAAATTTTCCTGATTAATCTAAATGTAATATGCAGTTTCAGTCCAATGCTTCATGAATGATTATCAAATATGAGCGTCCTTCCTTCTTCTTTCCTCCGTTTCTTCTCTCTCTCTTCCTCCTTTTTTTAAGGGGGGGGGGGGCACACGCCCTCTACGCCCCCCTAGATCTTCCCAAGTTTTTTCATATAAAATTGTAAAACCTCAGGGCAACTTAGCTAGAAAAACAAAGGTGAAACTGCTCCTCACATCCAATTTTTGATGGAAAGATTGGAAATTAAAGGCTGACAGAGACAGTTTTTCAAAGGTATTCTAAATTCTATCCACTTGGGGGTATGATATGCCCCCGAATGGGACAGACTTTTATGAATATTCCTTCCTGAAATTTTCACAGACTTATGTTAAAATTAGATAGAAATAATTTCGAAAATTCAAAGAGAAGAAATCATAGACCTTCCAGAAAAAGTATACTTTATCAGACGGATTTTGGCAACGTCTAAACCCCCATACGGTGTTTTCCTTAGCACGACTGCATTTCTGCTTCCGCTCTGTGACGTGAGCACTCGGCGTTTGAGTTGGTCACGTTCGTCAGAAAGTGTTGCCATGCATTCCACAGTTCAATTCCGTTGCTAATTAGCCGCGGTATGATTGGTGCTAGAGAGAGAAAATTCAAGGATGTTTCTTTATTCCCCTTCAATTAAGTATCATCCGTGTAGAATGAAACATTAAGAAGTAGACTTCATACTTCTAATCGCAGCTTTGTTCAGAAAAGACGGAAGGTAATGTTCAATGAAGAACCCGTGTCCACAAACGCAACGGAAGGAAATATACAATTAGAATCATAGCCAAAATTGATAAAGCCCCGAACAACTTTTCAGCTTTTTTTCCCTCCAAAAGTAGGTCTTTAGTTTCGACCATCTTGGATTTGGATTTTCTGTTGTAGTTCATTACGTCACCTTGTACTCCCATTTACCTTACATGGCATAATAATATTTTCAATTTGGAAAACACACTCCGTGCGAATCAGCAAAAGTTTCAACACGTAAGGCCCAAATATGGGCAAACCATCGGTATTTCGTCGGGAATAAAATGATGAAACATCTTATACTCATAACTTTAGCCCAATTTCACGTTTATTCTTCTTTCACGGTGCCATCACTATTTTTAAGTTCTTAACCGGCCACTTTTTTTTTATTTCTTGTGAAATTTGTACTCAAGTTTGTGTAAATTGGACATAATTGGCATCCATCTCCTTAGAAAGGCTATATTTTACTTTTCTTTTGGCGAAAAACATGAACTCGTTTTAGGTTCTCAGTAACCCAGAAAATTCAGTTTAGTTTGGGGGCTATAGGATCTGTATTTTAAGGTTATCCATCGTCCTCCATCAGTCTTTGTTCAGGAATAATTTATAATGCCTTTTAGTTTGTTGGGGATCTAAAAAATTGTAATTGCACTTCAGCCAGTGAATGACACCACAACATGGACCAAGAGAATAAATAAGGACCCCCGACTCCAGTTTGCTACACTACCGCTGCCTGGCAGAGGGTCTCGTGAACTAAACCGACCACTGAGCTCTGGTTTCATGTTAATATATTCTATTCTATGACCAGGTCAAGCTTAGGCTGTCTGCACAAAAATCGTGTTTGCACTCTTGCAATGCTCATTTTCAGAGAAAAATTTGAATTCTAAATCGTATTTCCTGCCGAATCGCCCATATCTTGTCGGTAATTGTTGTCGTTAATTTAATCGGGAACGAGCATTGAATGTGACACTACCTAGGATAGACGACACCTGTGGTGTTGGTTCACTGCACCATCTGCCAGGTTTGCTGCAGTCGACGCGATAACGGTTTTTGATACAGCTTTGTATTGGAAGTCGGGACTCCTGATTTATTCTCTTGGTCCATGACCATAACTATGTTTTGATCAGTAGACAAATATTTGCGTCAAATCTAGCATATCAAACTACTTAGAATTGTCTCCACGTGGAAAGATGGAAGAAAATTTAAAATTACGATCTATTTTTTTTTTTTTTTTTTTTTTTTTTTAAATTACTTTATTTCTAAAGCCGGAACACTATATATTCTCCGATCTGCAGATTATTTTTTTACTGATGGTTTTAATAACTCCTTATTGAAATGAGTATTTTTACGGGAAACAAAACACACAGCTCCAAAGGTCTTGTCCACACAAACGCAGTTCGGACGAATCAGTTCCACAGACTAGGAATTCGAGGAACAAGTTATAGCTCAGTTATAATAAGTTCCTGAAAAAAGTAGGCCCGAAGTTCCTCGAACCACGCTTGTGTAGACAAAGCCTAACGGACCAAAAAATTTAATTGTTATATTTTAAAGTTCTCCTATTTTTATTTATATATATTTATTTATTCTTCCTGAGACTGAAACTTTACTTTATTTTAATGCGGGGACACCTATTATCTTTCATTCCCGCGGACTGTATTTTGTATGAATTAAAGGAACTTGAAACAACCTGTGCAAACGTATTTCTGTTTAAATGTAATTTCTTGAAGAAATCTTAAAGTGCAAAAGATGGCTGCACAAGTGCACAATTGCTCTTGGTAACTCAAAACACGGTTCTTCCCCTTGATATGCTCACGGGACTTTGATCATTCCAAGCCGCGGTTGTAAGCTAAATATACCAAGTGAAAGCTACCGGAATTGATAGGGAACACATTTTTTCATTCCTTTTTCAGCGTGTTCAACAATTTAAAAAGCGCTTTTCTGCATAGTAATGCGGGCGCCCGAGCATTTGCGCGGACAAAAAAAATAAAACCAGCCGAAAACGGAAAAGCCGCAAAGGCAAGTGGGAATGTTTTTAATTTCGAAGAGCACTTAAACTGATTAAAACGGCCAAGAGCCCACAATGCACCGCGCAATGTACTCAGAGAAATTTATGGGAATTCCATAGATGCTGCCCGGATGTGGCGAATTTATGGGCGCATTAGAAAAACCCGCGACAGGCTGAATTGATAAAATTTCCGGTGCCGAGATAGTCGGAAGTTGTAGTTTAATAATGCAATTCCATTACGACCGCTCGCATGAGCCTAGTTTGGGATGTGCCCACCGCCGCTGCGACTGTGACACTCGCTGCGACAGGGTGTTTGTGTATGTGTGTTCTGTGACTGTGAACACCCAATGAAAATAAGTTTCGCCCATTTAATCTTCACTGTTAATCTTACTTGATTAAACATCCGCAAGTGCATTGTTCGCGTTCGGCCCGGAGCACTCTAAAACGCATTTCCAAGCCCTCCGAAACCCTCAACGATTGGATTTCCATCGGGGGGAAAAAGGGGGAAAGAATCAGTGAACGTGAGTACCATTTATTTTCTGTCAAAGCTGCTCTGCAATTCTGACCAAAATGCATCGACGTTATTCTGTTTTCCCCTCTTTTTTATCCGATAGTGATTTTCCGGCACACAATGATGCACGTTTCACTACCTTTCAATCTTCAGAGTTTCTTCTAACTCGTCCTAAATTCCATTTCAAAATCTTTATCATGGAGTTTTCGCTCACGAAAGCACCAATGAGGGTTATTCAAAAACGTCACAATAACTTCATAGATTCTAATCAAATTTAGATACGCCGTCACTCATCACAATATAAGTCATATTCCGAGAGGGGGGGGGATACAATCCGCGTGACAGGATCGCAAAGCTCAAAACTTCAAAATTCGAGAGTTGGCCAACAAATTGAAGCATAGAGTCGCAAAATGTTTCTTTAAATTTGAATTGTGTCCCATGTCTTAATTTTCGACGATATTTCGATTGTGCATGCCTTGATGCTATTTTTAAATGCATACATTTATATAAATCCGGAAGATCTGAAAACCCTCCTTTCATATTTGAATTAAGACCCGCGCGCCGAGTTTTATTGGATATCTCATCCATCTATATATCGTTCCCTCCACGAAAATGGATATTTGAAAAATTTCAAACAATTTTTCAACCACCTCTGAGACGCTACAGGATCAAGAAATTTACCCTTCCCCCCAAAAATTAATGAAACACCCGTTAAATTAAAAATGATAAAATATTCATTATGAAATTGGAACCGGATGGTCTAAAATCTTCCTCATTTTTGTGAGCATCTATAGATTTTGGTGGGAGAGCATAGCTTCTATCATCCTGTAGCACACATAAACGCATGGGAAAAAGAACCTAGCCGCTGATTTGTCGATAAATAAATACCAAATTCAACGGTTAATTTATCGCTTAGAGACTCTGTTCCGTTCAAGAGAATATCGCAAAAACCATTGAAAATGATAGTTAATCAAAGGTACAACTTTACAATGAGTTCTGGCCATGATAATCAACTATCACGAGCAGAGTATTGATTGGATATTCAACATTTTAGAGATAGCGCCATCGAAATCGAAATGTCCACAATATATCTTCTTCTTGAAAGACAGAACATTAGAGGCAGTTAGGTTCAAACCTAAGAATGCAACTATTCGTGTTCGGCGGTTGTCCTCGTTGCAGAAGCAGTTCATTGAAGGCGCCTCGACTTCTCGCATAATCGTTGTAACAACGGCATGCCGCGGCATTCGCGTGAGGCATGTAACGGATCGGTGTCCACGACTGGTTTTAAGCTGATACAAATCAAAGCAATGTCGATGAGTCAGGCAAAATGCTCCTGCTGAGCACTCAACTTTATCGGACATGTTTGGTTTGATGTTGTTAAGACAATTTTTCCGCTCAAACGTTTGTTAAATAGGTATTTTTCTAAACAATGAGATAGAAAGGATAAAATCGCTAAAATTTAAAAACTCAATCTTTCCTCACGTACTTACTTGTCCGAACGAAGTTTCGGCAGTCGCACCATCGCCGCTGAAGAGGGAGGGCACTGGACCCTCCGAAACGTCGCAAAGTGGATCGAGTCAATGGGAGAGGTCGGATAATTTAAAAACTTTGAACGCTTATAAATCCGTATATACCAAATGTTGAAGTTCTAAAAGTGGTTCCATTGGTTTCCTCGTGAAACTTTCTTTTAGAAGCACCAGTTAAAATTTAAAATGTAACGAAATAAACATCAAAATTTGCAGTTTTAGTCAAAAATTTCATGTCCGACCTCTCTAATTGACTCGATCCACTGTGCGTCGTTGAGACAATAATTAAGTAAGGAAATATTGAGTTTTTAAATTTTAGCGATTTTATTCTTAATTTAAGTGTACTTTGCTTGTTTTTTAGCCTTATTTTCATTATCATCTCAATGAGATAATACCCCAAAATGAAGTCGAAGTCTTTCCGCTTGAAGTATTCCTAGCCCTTGTGAACTGTTATTCTTGTATCCTGTATTGTGCTTTGAACAAAACTGAAACTATTTTTATAGAGCCGCAGCCGTTTTTTTTTAGTAGGTCTCCAAGTTACAACACATTGTACGCGGCGAATCGTGTTCCACTCGGAAGGGGCAAGTGATAAAATCCCAAGTTTCAGCTACAGGCCAACAAAACGATTTTTTAACGCGGAGCCGTTGCTTTGTTAACCGGGGACCAGGGCGCGGAGGAACATTGTATTTATAGCCCGACTAAAACTTTTTATCCCGGGTCTAAGCCGCGGCGATGTACAGCGTAAGTTTCCCCGTGCGTTTTATTTCCATACAATTCACTTTTATTTCACCTTAAACGCTTCTCCTTGTCCCCCAACCGCGATACGAACCATTTGTCCCGGGCGGTGTTAACCCCTGACATGTTTAAAGTTAAAGTTGACTCGCCGAGTCCCGAATTCTCGCAGCGCGAAACTTTCTTCCCTCTGCTCTTCGACCCCTTTAACCTCGAATGAACTCACTGTGCGATCACTTTTCACCGCTGCTTCCTTGCCAGGATCAACCAATATGCTTTCATGGTCATTGGCGGATTCAGCAATTTGGCAACACAAGATTTCCTCTATTTGAACATATGGGAATTTATCGATTCTTGGGACGCCAAGTGCTCCGACAAGAATCGATTATTTAGGATTGGTTTAAATGGAGGAAATTCGATGTTGCCAAATTGGATCCGCCTCTGGGAGTGGTCAAAGAATTCCCGCAAAAAGATTGACAACATGGTAACAGACCATTAGACGAAGTACGAATCCCAGCATTCTGATATAAGTTCCATCTCCAAAATTGTACGCAAAACACGCTTTGCGCAACGAAAATTATTGAAACTAACTCCCAACTAAGCTATTCAACGTTTTTCGAGTTGTAAATTCACACCTTCCGCTCATAGAAAAACAAAATTCTACTTGAGACAAATCGCGCTTTAATAATTACCGTAACAGTCTCTACGGTAGAATAATATGACAACGACCTCAGTTTCGTTGCTTTGGGTCAGTTGTTACACGTTGTTAAGACTTTGAACAACACAATACAAGAAAGGAATATTACTCCATCAAGAAGTTACCACCAAAGCGGTTATAGTGCGCGATTTGATCGAAGCAGACAATTGTTTTTCTGGCGACCGGGCAATTCAAATTTTCCGTGACTAATGTAAAATGAAAACTTTGATATTTTTTTAGGAGTTAATTGCAGTAATTTTTATCGAGCGTATCGAGTTCTTTGTAAAATTCTGGCCAAGAAACATGTAACAGAATGCTTGAATTATAACTTGTCTACCTTGTCTATGCCTTGTCTATACCTTGTCTACTGGTTCATACCCATAGAAAAATTGTAAACATGGCAACTGTTTTGCTGGCGAAACGATTATTTTGAGACTATTTTGTTTCATTTTTACACTAAAAGATTGCTCAGCAATTTTTCTTAAAACCTACTAAATGACAAAGTCTAATTGTTACAATTTATCGCCGCGTCTTTGACGTAAGTATTTACGAACGTGTTGATGCTAAAAGAAACTATTTGCATAGGGTTTGTGTGAGACATAGTTCCTTTTAGCATAAATACGTCCGTAATTCAATTTCCACGTGAGGCCCATTTTACATATAAATTCATGCTTTCTGGGGCTCGTGCAGAAATTGAGATTAGCCTTACGTCCGAGGATTGATGTTATATCAGCACGACAAGAAATCGAACATCAATTTATAATAACATGTCCAAGATATCGCAATTTTTTGTCTTCTATTGCCGAAAAAGCAAGATAAAGTTTTACCCATCAAGCTGTTTACTTTTATAGGTAAGATTTAGCAAGAAAAAGAAAAAAACAACCATTCAAACAACTACGAACAATATTTTTGATACATCTCTGTAGCTCTTAAATTTTTGAGTGGATAATGAGTTAATAGAGAAAACTGATAATCTATTTAAAAATAAACAGCTTGGTAACTGTTTCAAATTCATTCATGTTCCGCGGGTAAATGAACTGCCTTTATCGTTGATATTTCAATGTAAACTTGTTCACTTGAGAGGAAAAATGGCAGGAATGTTGGCTGTTCGATACTTCAACCACATCTTTTTCAGGAATCATGTGCGCGGAAAAGGGTAAATTACAAAACTAGCCAGAATAAATTTTCGACTCTCCAGAAATTTTTTCACCGACCCTGCGAGTAGCACCCATGGGAACACACCGCTCGCATACTCTGGCGTCCTCTCCATGTGAATAGTTCCGAGGATTCCGTACATGAATGCACACGCTGCACTCCATTTTCCACAGTGACTCAATTACACGACGAGTCTCCTCATTCACAACTTTGTGGGGTTGATATTTAGTAGAACGCATTCGCACGCCAGCAGTCTAGTCGGGTGAAAGGGGTCGAGGAGGGGTTGTGGGGGGGGGCAGAGGAAAGAAAATTAAATAAAATCGAGGGGAAAACTTTCGCATGGAGTCGATTCGTGCAATGGCCAATTTAGTGCGACAAAGTGCCCGCGAAACTCAAAAGCAACGAAATGAGCAATAAATTTACTTTATTGTCGTCCCGCTTTATTTATCCATTTTTTATTTGATACCGCTCATTGTTCATGCGCGGGACAGGGTAAAATATTACAAGATTTTTTTTCCTGTTCTACCGCATAATCCATAATTATTCCTGGTTAATGTTTCGGAAAAATCATGCAGCTTTTCCGAACTTGGAGCTTTAACTGGCAACTGTTTTTTCATTGGGTATTTTCCCCGTCTTGCATACTTACGTCAGAATTTATTGGCCGTCTACAGCCTGTTCGGAGTATATTAATATTTTTACATTCACGTATGTGCAGCCTCGTTTCGACGAAATATGTCATTAAGTAGTTTCACATTATTCATGAATGACCGACTCCTAGCATGAGACTGTTGTTTGACTAACCGTCGTGCATTTCATATCACCATTAGACAAGTGTGCTAAATTTATAGGCGTGGAAAAATTAGCTTCATTTCAGAAATTAATCATCCACTGGATGCCACTTTACATTATTCTAGGCTTTTTATGCTTAAAACTCGGGCAAAATTATGGAGCATACGCGCAATTACTATTTAGTTGCATATGAAGGTGTCTCTAAATGCTTTCTCCTAGTGTAAATCTTCCTGTTGTGCCCTCCATTCTCTTGTCTTAGCTAATTTGATCGACAGCTTTAAATTTGATTCGGAGCAAATACAGCGGCATAATCAGTCCAAGTACATTTAAAATTCAACATTCCGTGGAACATTTTGAATGATAATCACAAATAATACGTAACTACTAGAATGTGTCAATAGTACGAAGTTGAAGAGCACACTGGAAAAAAAACACATTGGATCTAGAGTCTAGACTCTTGAAAACATGGACAAGAAAAAATACTCTTAATTCAATCGGATTTTTGCTTGATTCAAAACGAAATCCGCTTAAATTAAGAGGCTTGGTTCTTGATTTAATAAGCTAGATTCTGATTGAATCAAGAGTACTTTTCTCGTCGATGTTTTTAAGAGCCTTGGTTCTTGATTTAAGCTAGATTCTGATTGAATCAAGAGTGCTTTTTCTTGTCGATGTTTTTAAGAGCCTGGACTTCAATGTGTTTTTTTCCAGTGCACGGTCCAACTTCTATATCTCTTTGAGGGAAAATTATGCTCACATGAGCTTTTCCCCCTGTATTGAGATTTTCAGCTGTATGCTGTTTTTCAACGCACGTTGGTTAAAAAATTCCAACAAACATCATTTACCTTACAACGAATTTTCATGTCTTAGTAGTAAATCAGCGACTTCATCACAAAAGAACCATCGGATTAAAACACGAATAATCCGAAAGGTGGGTTATCGAGACGCCACTGTACGTAAAATACGTCTGAGCTGAATACCAGGAACCACCTAGTTCATTTTCTCCTCGCCGTGAGCCGTGAGCCGTCTACGTTCTCCGAGACGTCCCAGTCTTAGATTTCAAGAACTTGCGGCGTAAAATATTGTAACCACGGCATGATGAGTTTCGCTCAAGAGGGAACGATGCAGCNGGGGGGGGGGGTGACGCGTCAGTCTGACAGTCGTGGCAACCGAAACCGCAGCGCCTTGCAAAGTTGGAACGGTACATCTCCGACGACGTCCGTCCGGACTCCCGTCTCACGGAGAAGAGCCGTAAGTGCATCCGTCCGTGAGCCGTGGCCAACCTGGGCTTGTATATGCCTCGAGGTTCATCCCGTAATGCACTCGCGGCTCTTTTCCGCAACACGGGAGCGTGCAGATAGGCGGTTCTGGTGGGGTGCACTCCGGATGTTATCAACCCCTCGCGCCAAGACGCTGAGTCCGGCAATTTCCGCGGATTTAACGACGTCCCTTCCCGCTGATTGTTGTCGATTTACCGGGCTCCTTCCTTCCCGCGCGACTCCGATTCCCACCCGCCTGGAATAATCCCTTCAACTTCCATAATGCTCATCAATTCTCCTTGATTGCGGTCCGCGGACTCGTCGCGTCGCTGGTCCGCGTTCGTACTTTCCGTTTCTTCAGGGCTCTTCGCGGCCTGCGAGGGCTTTGAACGCACTCAGTAATATAAAGAAACAGACATTTTGCTAATATGGGAAGTAGAACGCTCCAGCAGGCTAAGTTTTGAAATTGATAGACAAAGCTATAGACAAATAAGACATAGGAAACATGATGAGATCCTATTGGTTGAAACGGGTGGTTGTCATAGACTAAGGGAGAAAATGATTGACCAAATATATCAGTTAGTCAAAATAATACTTTTAGCCATTGCATGTTAGTTCTTAGAATATTTATTTCAACAGTTCTTCTAAATTCTAATGATTTTGATTTTGTTCTTGTTTCAGGTTAGTTCGCATTACCACAAATGGGTGATCGCTGTCTTTCATAACCTTTCCTTATAAAGTAAGTTCATTAAGCATGCACGACACTCACGGGTGAAATCCGTTTTGATGAGATAAAATTTTTCTTTACGTGAACTTTAAAAATGCATTGAAATGTATCCAAATATCATACTCAAAGATCGAATTTCTCCTTGAAAGGGAGAATCAGCCTCAGTTCTTTCGTGTCTCCTTAAGAAAGGAACCGACATTTTTTGTCATTGTAGGAAGTAGAGGGCGAACTAAACTACACGTCCTGTTAATTTTACATTTTACGTCTGGCAGGTGGTTAAAATGACATTATAATAAATGTATTACGTTTAATGTGTGTAGTCTATAAGTTCACTTTGTGTATCATACCCAAAATCACGTCTAGAACTTTGTTGAACTTTGTCGCCATCTTGTTTGTTTACATTGGGCCAAACTAGGAGTGGAGGGGCCGGGGTCTGTTTACATTGGGCCAACTTTGGGGCTCCATGATAGCCGACCGATCAGAGAGCGGCACAATTTTCTTTAGTGAAAGGATTGGGATGGCAGTACTCTCCTGGATTCAGGTACTCTAGTATTTCCTTAACCCGGCAGCACGGGCTCTCTGCGAAACTATATCGCAGGCTATCCTATCGGCTAGAGTACCTTTATAGACAGAGTATGGCCATTTCTGCTCCAGTTTTTCATTTGTCGCGTGAAAATAGACTGACTTGATGTTCTTACGGCCGTAAGTAAACAAACAAGATGGCTGTTATCAGCAAGCAAGTTTGAGGTTATACACATCTTACATCCTCCTGTGATCAAGGCGAAAGGCGATTTAACAGTGTTTTCATGTGTTTCTTCAAGTGTAATTCGTAGACATGCTAGTTTAAATTGTTACTGCCGTATAATTGAAATTTTTGTCAAATTTTAGCTTCTTATCGATGTTACGGTGAGCCGCCATCTTGTTTGTTTATTTACGGCCGTAAGAGCATCATGAAGTCTAAAAACTCGTTGACCAACCAAAAAGCGGCACAGTTTTCCTGTAGCAACAAGATACGAATGGCCATACTCTGTCTATAAAGGTTCTCTGCTATCGGCTAACGGCGAAATTCTAGAGATGTCGAGGCCGTATCCGGCGGCCGCGCCGAGGAGGCGGCGGAATCCGTAAGGAGGAATTGCTTTTAGTGCGGCGTCACTTCTCATCCGGCGACGGAGGGCGCCGCGACGCGGGTTCGTGACGCTGCGCGGCGTCCTAAGTCGGTCAGGGGCCGTGATTTATCTAACGCGATTAGAGGCCGCAGCAAGCGACAAATGTAAGTTAATGTACCTGCAGTCCGGTCTTGTTTGCGAGCCGGAGTCAATTGGCGGGACACCGAGGAGGGACAGTGAGTGAAGTGCCCCCGCACCCCCCCCCGATTCCGCCGCCTCCGGGGGGTTCGCGTAATCTAATATCAGGCCGCATTGTGAGCCACCGTATTAAGGGTCGGCCTCGTCTAAATACACCCGAGTAATCCGTCGCGGAGATCTTCGCTCATTATTCTTGTGGGCTTCGGGACTCCGCACGACGCTCCCGTGTCGCTAGTGGATTTCCGTATGAGCCGTGGCTAGCACGTGATTAAATGTGCCTCGAGGCTCATCCTAGAATGCACTTGCGGGGCTTTTCCGCAACACGGTGGGATGCCGATGCCGACCCCGTTCCGTCGCACCTTATCCCGGACTTATCAGGTGTGAACATACCTGAGAGTAAATCCTCGCTTGAACTGTAGCTGTTTGAGGAACGATTGCATCAGTGTTCGAAACTTGCCTTTGAGTTTTGGGAGCCACGTGGCGAATCAAGCCCGATTCCTAGGCGCCATTGAAGATTTTTTAGGGCCTATATTGACTTTTTGCCTATATATTACTGCGGTGGTAGGGGAAAGTTAGACGCAAGAATTTTTCGTAACAGACCTAGTAAGTAGCTGTAACTCGGAGAAGACAAAAGCACTAAGAATGAAATCGTGAAGAGTAGAAAAAGCAAGCTTTCACTTGGAGCGCTGAAAATCCTGAGTTTTTTCAATTCAAATAGATTTGCTTTTCTTTCTTAATGTGACTTCGTGTGAAAATCCAGATTTTTAGGGGGGGGGGGCAATTTTTAAGGGCCACGTTGGCGCAGAGCCTTCATTTTTTAGGCGCATTTGGCGCGTTGGCGCCTATGAGTTTCGAACACAGGATTGGATCGCACGCGAATCCAGAATGCAACTCTGTCGTATTTTGAGTGGGTCTTTTTGAAAGAACTTATCTGTTTCGTGGAAAAATGGTTCCGCTGCGAAAAATGAAAAATACAAATATAATGATTACATTGTTTAAGGTAAAGTCCCCACGGTAAAACGATGGACACCCCGAAAAAGTCTGGAATTTACTCCTTGTCAGATGATGTTTCACCAATTCCACAAGGAGCCGCTCCGATTATTAAGTAAGACATTTTGCATGGGCCGACCCTCCTTTCCCCCTTTCTCTCTCTTTGTAAGACTTCCGGAAGACAACCTCTTATCCCCCTCCATAAACATCGTAAGATTGGCCTGATCATCTCACTAGATCCACCGGAAAACTGCAAGGAAAGCCTAAAAAATAGCCGGAAAACCCTGGTAAAAATTGACGATACGAGCTGCGTTTCAAAATACCATAGGAGTTAAAAAACCGGTTGGTTATAAAACCGACTAAAGAAGGCTATTGAAAATCGTATAGCCGGGTTATACGAAGCTATAAAAAAGTATGCAGTCGGGCTATAGTTCCTATCGCCGGGCTTTACACTTTATCGCCATTGGCTATAAAAGGCTCTAAGAAATTGTGTAGAAATTCGTGTGCTTTGGAAATCATTAAGTTTGATACGGAACTACCTTAATATTCACAAAACACACATTATATTTTCCTTTAGGACATATTTTTTTTTTATCAATTAAAATATATGGCCCATACAGAGTGTGCAAACATTTCAAAATCATGAGTTGAAAAACGCTGACTCCGCGAGATTAAACATTCTAGTCTAACACAAAGCGGAGCGGCGACGCATTGGCGCCTACAAACCTAACCGGGATACTTCACGCATTGCGCGGCGACGCACTGGCGCCTACAAACCTAACAAGGATACTTCAAGCATTGCGCAATGCGTGAAGTATCCCTGTTAGGTTTGTAGGCGCCAATGCGCGTTTCGTGCTTTCTGCCCGCCCGCCGCGCCGCAACGTGCCACGGCGCTTGAAGCAACTATTTCACACCAGAGGTATTGCACAGTATCATACGAAACTGAAGGCGCTCTAATATATTAGGAATGGCAGGCATCCATCAAAAGTACGGAGCTTTCCTCGCAAAATAAATCAAGATACTACGGCTCAAAAAGAGAGCAGTAGTCCAAAAACTCACTAAGTCCTAGCATCCATAATTAGTAACGTTTAGCATAAACTTTCTCGTCTGGCTGTTGCTTAATCGCCATCGGCTATAAAACGCTATAAGAAATTGTACAGCCGGCTACAGAAGCTATTGGAAATCTTATAGCCGGCTTTAGGTCTATAGTATTTTGGAACACACATTCTACTGCCAATTTTTACCAGGGAAGTTATTTTTATTGGAAAATATCATGTGGGTGCTAAGGGATGAGGGATTAACGGAATAACGCCTCGTAGAATGACTGTGAGTATATATCAAGAGAAATAAAGCTTAAACTATGACATCGTGCGGACGCACTCTTACAAGTGAAAGTGAGAACTGATAAAAGAAAAATTAGAACTGGACATGCGAGGGAGCTTGAACTTATCACTGAAGTTCTCAGGTGACCGCATCCCTGATTAGTAATACATATGAGTAATGCTACATAGATGCAAAATCTTGCATTGTATCTAATGAATTAGTTGAAACTTCAACAGGTGGGGGGGGGGGGGCTTATGCCACCTTCGGCCAAGTTTTAATACTCCAATCCCCCTTGCCCCCTCGCATTTCTCTTAAGTCCCTGTAATCCAAGCCCAAGACCCCCTTCTCCATAGCTAACGTAAGACTTTAATTTCAACAATCAAACAATCTTATCGCGATCCATACCGAAAATTAATGAATTAAAAACTGGTACTTTTCCATTTGAAAAACTTCAACGTCGCAATCCAAAACGCATGCTTTTTTGATTTCAACATCAACGTACAAAATTCTACGTAGGCAATGTATATGTTCCACAAACCTAATAATGTTTGCACGACTCAACTGCGATAACGAAGCGTTCTGGTGTGAGATTTTCTATTTTCAACCGTTTTATTTTGCCCGATCGCCATAAGTCTTTGCTGTCGTGAGCTGGAACTGGAGTCCAATTTTAGGTTGGCATCATTTCCACGCCCTCTTTTTATTCTTTAGTCGCGTGAACTTACTTATTCATTTCTTTAAAGATACGATAAATCCAGCTCAGGACCGGGGAAAATAACCCGCTCCGCGAGTGTCGACTGCAGTTTGGCCACTTCTCAAGACGTGTGCACCTACTACCTAACAGACTGCGGTGGAATATGCTCCGCTCGGATCCTTTGAGAACAGCCTTGCCAACCCTCAAAACTCTTCAATGATTGGATGTTGCGGCATGGGCCGCATTCAAATGGAGCAACTTTGAAAGTTCATCCGAGGAGGGGAAATTATCTCAGTCCACGACGCGGTGTTTTTGCAGAAGTACGTAACTCCCTACACTAGAAAAAAAACACATTGGATCTAAATTCCAGACTCTTGAAAACATTGACGAGAAAAACTATTCTTGATTCAACCGGATTTTTGCTCGAATCAAAACGAAATCCGCTTAAATTAAGAGGCTTGGTTCTTGATTTAAGCTAGATTCTGATTGAATGAAGAGTACTTTTTCTTGTCGATATTTTTAAGATTCTGGACTCTAGATCCAATGTGTTTTTTTTTCCAGTGTAGCACAAGGAAAACCACAAAACAAAAAAATTATTGTACGTGTTATATGGATCGCATTCGGCAAAAAGGACCTAAGCCAAAGAGCATTCCAATGTTGCTAGGATTGTGCAACTTACATTCTTAGCAATAAAATTACTGGAACCACGCAAAAAGTTTAATCAAGAATGGTAATGGTCTTGAATTTATAGTTTATTGAGATTAAAGATCAAGCTCGTTTAAATGATTAGTTTATACTTGCAAGGTAAAAAAAGTTACACAATCTTAGCGACATTGGAATGCTCTTGATTCCTGTTTGCAAAATGCAATCCATATGTATTTCCTCCAAATGTACACTGAAAAAAAAAAATGAATTTGATATAACATTCTGGGTTTAAAAAAAGTGTGCGAGAACTTACAAAATGCTGAATTAACTACTACAGCAGTTATTTTAGCGATGTCAAGTTGTAAAAGTAACCGCCGTAGCGGGTAATTTAGCATTTTGTGACACACACACACACACACACACACACACACACACACACACCCTCATACACACACATCCATGTGTGTCACACATTTTTTTTACATCCAGAATGTTAAATTAACTTCACTTTTTTTTCGGTGTAGCACCAACAACATAAAGTTCTTCTTGGAGCAAGCAAGAACATGCTGACAGCCGCTCAAGTAATAGAAAAAGAATTTTCATCATAATACCGTGTAAATGCAATCTAATTTTCATAAAAGTGTTTCTCCGCTAATCTGGTCCTCAGAAACGGAATGAAATCCGTCAGGACGGAAATCACGATGGAGAACTCTTCTGAGTGAATTTAGCATCACATTCGAATGTCTCTCTCGGGGGAGAATCCCTCCGTTTTTCGGTGTGCGTGAAAGAGCTGGGAGATGAGCATAGTGGTCGTAAGGAATCCACATTCAACAGAGGCAAGAGGGTGCACGCTTAAAGAGCGCCCTGTAAGTTAATGGACGCGCGTCGGTGTGCGTGGAGGAGCATCCGTAGCCGCGAGAGTGTGCGTAAGTCAACAATAAAGAATCTCCAGTCGGAGAACGTTGCTGTACTTTCCATTCTTTCTCCTCCTCGCATTGAATAATAAAGGATTTCCCTCACGGGTAAAACGTAACTGCTAGACTTTGTTTCTGAACGCGCAATGCAGAACGCCAGTCGCATCCCTCCCCCCTCCGCGCCACCCCCGCCCTCTCGTCCCGATTCGTCACTTAATTATTTACTTCCGAGCACGGTCTACTTAGGACACAACTGCTACTACAGCACTTTTTCTGTCATCTGTGAGTGCTCCATACTGCCGTGATAGCGAAGAGAGCAGTGAGTGTCAAATTTTCGAAATCAAGTTTCCTTCAAAATTCGTCTCAACTCATTTAGATGAAATAGCTGAAACAACAAAATTCATCTTAATTGTATCAAAACGAGACATTTGAGGAAGCCGTCAGTGCGCAAAAACTAACGTAGTTTTAGGCAAAACAGTAGTAAGTGACAGTTTTCCTCCAGAGGGCCAATAAAAGCAGTGCTTTTAAGTAAAGTGCCACCCTCTTCTGCCAATTTCTAACCTGAAAATGTGTTTGTTCTGTGTCCAAAACGCAACCACGAAAACAGGCAGAAAATAGCACTTACGGCTGTCTTGCCTAACAATAACCTAGCACGAAAATGAAAAATAATCTCGATTTTTAACCATCCAAACTATTTTTATGTGCATTTCGAACGATTAGTGGCAATTTGACAAAGAACGGAGGCTTCTTCCAATACAATTTTCCAGTCAGAAGCTTCCGAGCCCGTTTTCTCAAAACCTCGATTCGGCACTTACTGCTCTCTTCACTATCACCGCAGCATAGCCATGGGTTCCTGAATGCAAAGCTTATTGAATTTTTCACGGATGGTGAATAAGTGAGCCCGTTTGTCATCATCACGTGCAGGTTACTCAAATCAGAGGTGGGCAACCCATAAAAATCGGACCATAAAAATAATAGATGAAGTGACGTTTAAAATTTACCAACCGAGAAATTTACGACCCGTACATAGAATTAACGGCGCACCAGAGCACAGGGGGTCTTCAGAGGGGGGGGGCGACTACCGCGCCCCCTATATTTATAGTAACTGTTCCCCTCAGGAGAATTAATTTTTGCGATTTTAATGCATTTTAACCCTCTGATCTCGAGCGAAACTTTTAAAAAAAATCGACCACAGACTATACCCGCATGAAAAACCTCTGCCTACGTTTAGGCTTAAGAAAGGCTTTTGTGGTTTTTCATGGCAGGGCTTGTCTGACATTGTATGTATTTATAAGGGAACCTAATCTCGATGCAGCAATTCTTACGTGACTAAATTTTCGGTTGTGGTTGATCGAAAAGCTCGCTACGTCTCCGCCAATCGGACGCTCTTGAATTCGCACAATTTACAAAAGAACACATTGGATCTAGAGTCCGGACTCTTGAAAACATCGACAAGAAAAAATACTCTTAATTCAATCGGATTTTAGCTTGGATCAAGAACCGAGCCTCTTAATTTAAGCGGATTTCCTTTTGATTTAAGCAAAAATCTGATTGAATCAAGAGTATTTATTCTTGTCAGTGTTTTCAAGAATCTGGACTCTAGATTCAATGTGTTTTTTTTCCAGTGAAGTAGGCAAGACGTAGCCAGTACGTAAACAGAGGTGATACAATTGAATTGGTTGTGTAAACCCCACTAATGTCTAATTCTGTAGCTTTAAGTTGCGTCATATTGATAATACTTTTCAAGAGTCGATGCAATTATGAAAAAAGATGTTATGACTCGTTTTTAGATATTGTTACTCCCAAAAAGTGTCTTCAAACCGCCCTCATGGCTGTAGCTGACCCTGAAAAGTATTGCCAATGCCCCCCCCCCCAAAAAAAAACTAAACTAAAAACTGACACAATGGACTTAAACAGTTTTTGCACGACTCGATTAAATATTAATTTTTTTCTGAAGAATCTCCGTGTGAAAATAAGGGATTCTATTGTTTAAGTCAATCCACCACTCAATTTTTGCCAGCGGTAAGCTCATTACGGACCCAGCGAGAAGCAAAAAGAATATCTGGCCAGGAGCGATATTCGACTGAAAATTGGCGATAAAGCCGTATTTAAGAGGATCCCTCCGCGCCGACAGCGACGTTGAGGTCTGACTTGAGGGTGCAAATGAGATAAATTATTCCCGCGGCGCACACTGGATCCAGTCAACGGGAGAGGTCGGACAAAATTTCGGAACTTTAAAAGCTCACAACTCCGTTTTTATAAAATTCTGAGGTCTTAAAAAGGGGTTTCTCGTTCAATTTTCTTTAAGAATCGCCCCTCAAAATTTAAAATTTGACGAAATGAACATCAAAGTTTGCAATTTTAGTCAAACATTTTCAAGCCCGACCTCTACTATCAGGTTGTTCCACTGTGCGGCGCGGAATAATCGCATCGTTTGCACTTACAATAACTCGTCGCGGGGATCATTACAGCCGGGATTTCGCGGGCCGGAGTCAAATGAATAAAAATGGGCGAGCGGGATCCAATAGCGGCGGTAATTTATGCTGATGAATTCTCAATCTCAGTTTTATGAGGAGCCGCGCGCCGCGCCACGCGGGGGCGGCAATATTTACATACACCCTCCGTCGGTGAGCAGAGCACTCCGCGCGCGCGGGAATTGAATAAAATTTTCCACGCATCCGGATACAAAGATTCTTTGTCCCGCGCCAACGCGCCAACTTCAAGGCGAAAACTTTTCATTTAAAATTTAAGCCCGTTGAAAATTATTTACTCAGCCAACTTTTCCTTTTTTTTCCTCGCACTTGTGTCTCCCCGCTCGCTCGCTCGCTCGCTCGGCGGGTTATCTCGAGAACTTCCGATAGGCGGCGATGAGATGCGCGGGCGCTCCCGCCAGATCGCGCGCGGATCGCTCGGATTTCGCGGCCGCGGTCCCTGCCGCGCCCCGGCTTCTTGACAACCGGTCGCCCCGAATCTCGCCTCCTATAACTTTATCCGCAGTTATTTAATAATGTAAAAAGAATATTTTTCCCGGGCCTTTTCTTCGAATCCACCTCGTGAAGAATTCAAGGAGTCTAGAAGACTGTGCTATCATCGGAGTCGGCTGAATATTTAATCGTCTTGTTTCGACGCAGAGCAGCCCACTGTAAGATTGTGTTCCGACTGGAAATGAGAGGGCGGCGGGGAGACGGGGGAGGGTTCTCCAACTGTCGCTTCAAAAGAGCTCGTTGACGCGTTTCAGTCCAATTGTAGTATCGCATCATCTCCTCGAGGAGGACATTGAGTTACATAATCTCGACTTTTTATCTATCTATTTGTTTATTTCTATTGGCTTCACTCGCTTCGGTGCCGAATAAATTTTATCTTCAACTACTACTATTTTCCCTTCTTCTTTTGTCCATTCGTCTAGTTATGTATTCATTTTTCAATTAAATATATTGAAACCGAAAAACTCCATGCATAGGACCTAATATAGGTCCGTATGGATCTCTGCAGTTTTTTGAATCGTGCATCTGAAAAAAGTTTCAGCCACCGGTGTTCCGGTCGCGCATTTGAATTACCTCGGTACTTGGGTTGAAACTTCTATGGAGTCATCTCTCACTCTATGGATTATGACCTGAACTTCGACAGCTGGGCCTCAAGTTTTCGAATGCATATTCCGAAAACTTCAGTTATCCACTAGACTTGGACTTTGGGTCTCTTGGAGTTCTCCGGCAGTATTCTCACAATCCGCGTTGTCAACAAAACAGCCTCGTCATGTTAAATTTAATTTTTTCGTTGGTTTTTTCTCTATTGGCTTTCATTCGGTCATCAAATCCACCCGGCTTAGACAAGACAAAGAGGACCATCAAAAAAGACTATCAATCACATAATTCCATTCCTCCACGACCATGTCCTATCCAGTTGACAAACACGAATTCCTAAATAAACTTTTTTTTAATTTTGAAAAAACGCCATGCCGATTACGAATAATTTGTGTAGATGTTCTTTGACAAATTCAATTGAGATGTATTTGACATGATTACTTCAAGACTAAATCTCATTGTTTTGAGGATCTACCTACCACTATGCATGAGCCGTTCTCAAGACGCTGTCCTGAGTCACATTCACGGCATACCTTTGACATTCGCGTGCACATATTCTCGATAATTTCACGATGGGACTAAAATGACGCGGGTTTTCTCAGCTGCATGCCTCCAACATGCAATGGTATGCGTGAATCTGTCTCAGCCTCCCCGGAATTTCTGTCGCTTTGACCTCGGGTCCGTTCCGACTCGACGGTTCAAGTCTATGTTACATATGACGCTAGTATTTTCCTGAAGAGGGGTAATTTTAATGGAGATAGATATTGGTCTCGTCTCGAGATTAATAAGGAATCCAATTCGCCAGCCTCAGTCTGCGAACCCGTAACTGCAGGGAGAAAGTTCATCCAGATTGTCATACGTCCCAGGCGCATGATCGAATCGAGGCTTTTGTCCAATCCTTAGGTAAATAGTGAAACCTTTAAGACTCACAAAGCTCTTGGCATGCTTGGCTTTGCTTCATCGGCAAAACATGTATGTGATCTTTATACTGTTTCCTCACAACGAAGAAAAGTGGATCGCTACGAAAGTATCCACGGTTTTGTAGATGGATTGCATTTTGCAGAAAGGAACCAGGAGCAATTCGATGTCGCTAAGATTGTGCTACTTGCATTTTCTACAATAACATTACTGAAATCACACAAAAAATTAAATTTGCGAAGGTAATTTTCGTCTTGAAATTATATGGTTTATTGGGAGTAAAGATAAAACTTCTTTAGACGATCAGTTTACATTTTCAAGGTGAAAAAGTTGCACAATCTCAGCGACATCGGAACAATTGTAGTTCCTTTTCGCAAAATGGAATACAGATGATGGACCGTTCATGATGCAAATCAGAAAGTTGCTACCCCAGTGAAAGTGAGTTAGTCTGACGTCGTCAGACGTATTACACTAACTTCTTTTTATGAGGCAGTCTAGTATGAGTCGTTCTGAGCCAGCGGAGATATATTTTAGAGCTCCCTAACTCCTGTTTCCCAATTGTGTGAAAGATACTCTCGAAAGTCAACGATTCGATTCACCGAGATGATGACTTATTACCAAATTTTTGAAAAATTTGTTTAACAAACCTAACCGAATTAGCAATAAATCGCCAAGCAAGGTGTTAACCCAGACATTCATCATTTATCAGATTAATTTGAAAGAAGTCGCTCATCAATCATCGTCTAGACGGAAAGTAGCGCTGACCTCCGAATTTAACTTTGGCATTGCTTTGCAACCCGATTGCATTGCTTTGATTGTCAGAGTGGGGTCTCTAAAATATATTTTGTCTGAGCACTCTGATTGCTCATTGATGACAAGGAAATCTGCATTTTAATAAAGAAACGTCATGCTACAATCCAGGCTGACTTCAAAATGATTCATGCAAACGTCAGTGTCAAAAAGTAGTCTAACTCAGTTTGACCCACTCTTATTAGGGCAGGACATCGCTAGATTTTAATTCATGGGTTTATTTTAAGTAAATTTTCCCCGTCACGCAGATAGCGTCTCGTTAACGCAAGCGCGCGCTTAGGGGATGACAAATCTACAAGATCGGAGCGTCACGCGCCGGAACGGCAAGAACCGTCGGGGGCGATTTGGCAGCCGGGGAGGGAATGGAACTTAGACGGAGCTATAGGTAAATTAATTAGGTGGAGAAGTAGAAGTTTTCATTGGAGCACGGTCTGAGTGTTAGCACTTCATCTTTGCGAGAGGGAATCTTTGTCGCGGCAGAGATAAGGATTTAATTAGGCACGGAATCGAAGCAGTGCGCCAATCCTGGGCGCGGGCGGCGGGCGCCACCGTTCCAATTGTTGCCTGACTAAATGAGCCGAGTTTCCAACTGCGGAGCTCCCCCTAACAGCGCCGGCTCCAGCGAGTGCGAAATCAAGTTAACAACCCTGCCATAAGCCTCGTTGCCGTCACCCTTAGCATGACGAATATTTAAACACTCCCAGGCCTCGAAGAATCACGCCACGAGCATCCGCTATCGACCGTGCTAAGGAAGAACGCCGTATGAGCATTCGAGAGTTGTCAAGTTTCCTTCGATAAAATGTTTATTTTTGAGGATAATTATCAAAATTTTTACTTGAAATTTCTAGACTTTTTAGATCAAATTATGTACACAATTATCTGAGAAATTGGAAGAAAAATATGCACAAATTTTCTTGAAAATTTGGGATTTTTAGAAGGGAATTTGGCAACGCCTGAAGGCTCATACGACGTTTTTCCTTATAGCACAGCAGCGTTGTCGACCGTAGCGAGGAGTGGATGATCGATTAGCGATATTTCGCCATTTGAAGCTGTGGTAAAGAATCGATGATCAAATCGATGAACACCCTGCTGTTTATCGATTCTTTTATCATAGGTTTAAATTAGAGTCCTTTTATAGAGAGAGTTGAGACAACACGGCTTATGGATGTCACAAACTGTAATAAAGATCACACAAATCGGACGTTTTTTGTGATCTCTGATCAACCCATTCCCGAATTGTGGTAAAAAATCGATGAATAAAGTGTTCGTTGCGAACACCCTGCTGTTTATCGATCCTTTTTTCATATGTTTAAATTAGAGTCCCTTTATAGAGAGAGTTGAGACAACGCGGCCTATGAATGTCGCCAACGGGAATAAAGATCACACAAATCTGACGTTTTTTGCAATCTTTGATCAACCCATTCCTGAATTGTTGTAAAAAATCGATGAATAAAGCGTTCGTTGCGAACACCCTACTGTTTATCGATCTTTTTTTCATAGGTTTAAATTAGAGTCTCTATATAGAGGTAGTTGAGACAACGCGGCTCATGGATGTCACAAACGAGAATGAAGATCACACAAATCGGACGTTTTTTGTAATCTTTCATCAACCCATTCCCGAATTCCCATCGCCGTTCCCTCTCTCATTCCATTTGTTCCTTGCCGTACCTCCCATTTTCCGGTTCATTCCAGTTTATAATCTTTGCAATTAGTGAAAATGTAATCCCGTTTGTGATACTGTGAAGGCCTATAACATGGGAAACAATCAGAAATGTACTCACATTGTCTTTACTCTTAGTATAAAGGGACTCTAGTTTAAATGGCAGATCAATCTATATATCGCAAAGCAGTGTTTAATGCACCGGTAAGTTTGGAAATAAGCTCCAAATAAAATATTTCCCTTATTCAAAATTCACCAAATGAAACTTTATCATACGAATGGCGTCATTATTACGTTTGCCTTTTAAATAATGTTGACTTTGAGAAATCTCTTCTTTTTGTTTTTATAAGGGTTGATTTCTGAAATTGCCGCTGGGCGATTAAGTCTGGAGTAAAATTTAAAGGAGAAAACATGTAGTTGAATACAAATCTCATAACTCATCTAACTGTTCAACTGGTGTCCTACATCTAAATATTGCGTGTTCGGGGTGAAAAGTTTTGCACAGCTCTTTTCAAAACGAGTTTAGTAGAAAATCGTCAACCTTCCTATTATATTCGATAATGGCTCTTGTTCTATCTGCCGTTCACTGATGACTTTGGATGTCTACGAAGTTATAGATACCCTTTCGACTGCCTTAAGAGATACCTACCTGATTGATTATTTGCCTATTTTATTGTGTGTCATCCTCTGGCTAATCGTCTAAATCAATGCCGGGGCGCGAAGCGCTGTCTGGTTGTTGGGCCAAGTAACGACCAGGAGGCGCAGCCCCTAGTACTCTCTACACGCGATGATACGCATGTTTCAATAAATACAAAAATCGATCCATACATGAGCAGGAATAATTTGTACCAATCAATCTTCAAAGTGGCAAAAATTCACGGAGAACTTCGAGGAAAACAATTTAACGAGTTTCCTTGTGAAAGTAACACCTAAAAATTAATTTCAGAACGATAGAACAAATTCTGTTTTTGCTGCAATTGAATGTCCCCATGCTCCAAAGCTCGGAGAACGAGCGCAATAGAGTCAGGTTGGGTTAAGTTAGGTCACGCAACTAAACTAACTCTCCGACAAAGCGGGAAGTATCTTTCAAATCGAAGGCGCCCAAGTTCTGCATTTGTACCTACTCCTGGGTAAGCGAAATATATCCGAACTCCCCTCTAACTACTTTTCGGCATAACCGAAAGTTTGGGAATATCTCC
>NW_017552322.1:1235821-1263030 GCF_001854935.1 Bemisia tabaci | reverse complement strand
TACAAGAAAATTATAGTTCTTGAAGCCTTTTCATTTGCCGGTAACAAGCGCCGAACTTCGGAAAAAAGCGATTTCGGGAGCTTAAATGACGTTTTGGGGCCACTTTAGCCTACCGTAAGGGGGGTAGGTAATTACCTGAGGCCAAATCTGTTAAAATATCCTTAATCTACGCAAAAAGTTGTGTTAGAAACACCATCAATAATGGGTGTTGAGCATCTACAACTCCCTTAAAAACGGCAGTCAAATCGGCGAAAAGCGTAAAGATGCGCTTCTTCAGTTTTACGCGCTGCATCTTTCTCCGGTTTTCGGCACCATTTACCCTTGACGTAAAGGCCTCAAATTTTTTTTACAGTGTTTTTACATCAAATAGAACCAATTTAGGGGGTGCTGCTCATTAAATTCCAAAAAGTCCAAAATAAGGGCCACCCTAATGTAACTCAGGTGGAACAGAACCAAGTCTCTAATGAAGAGAGACGTACGAAGGGTTTGGTGTTGGGTCGCAATCGAGGCGGAATTTAGAATGGCGAACCCTTTCGCGGAGCCTCGTAAAATCGGTGGGGAAAAATATCGCTGCAGTGAACTTTTTTTTCACGTTTCAATTGTGTTCCCATTCTTCCGTCGTGCCAAGGAAGAACGCCGTATGAGCCTTCAGACGTTGCCGAACTCCCTTCGAATAATCACGAATTTTCGGAGATATTTGTAAACACCCCCCCACCCCCAATTTTCTAGAGAATGGGGCAGTTGCGCTGGTCACAGAATCGTGTTTTGATGCTTGATTCTTGTAGATTAGTTAAAAATAATAAGGTCTGTTTCAATAGCAACTTTCTACGTTGAATATTAATGAGATATCGCGCCTTGAAAAACTCGATGTATGACGTCATCCACCGCGGTAATACATACCATGTTATGCACTACCGCGGTGGATGACGTCACAAACACGACTTTTCAAATGACGATACCTCGGTTAATATTCAACGTTGAACGTTGCCGTTTGGACAGATCTTTTTTTTTTTCTAATCTACAAGAATCAAGCATCAAAACACGATTCTGTGACCAGCGCAACTGACCCATTTTTTTTAGCTAATCTACAAGCATTAAGCATCAAAACACGATTCTGTGACCAGCGCAACTGCCCATTCTGTTCGTAATGCGATCTAAAGTGTCTAAAAATTTCAAGGAAACATATTCATGACTTTCCTCGAGAATAAATCTTTACTGATAGGAAATTTGGCAACATTGGGACGTTGATATGGCGTTTGTCCTGAGGGCGGGAGTCTTCCTCTCGGTCCTCGTCCCCGGGATGAGTAGCTTGAGGAGCCGAGTGAAAGCAGCTTATCATCGCAGCAGGGTGCAAAGTAAGCAGGGCGGAGTGAAATATTCTTTTCCAGCATCTGCAAAAGACTTGTATTTATAACGGAAATAAACATGTCAGTTACTGCAAGCTGTAATTGCAGCAAAATCGTAACCCTGCCCCTCATTGCCGGCTTGCCGAGCCAAATCCATTCAAATTACCCTCTTCCTCTTGAGTAGGAAAATATTCAATTCATGACGCACGCACTCCTAAATGATCGATCGCTTATCGACATTTCCCCATTTGAAGCTATGATAAAGAATCGACTATCAAGGTGTTCGTTGCGAATACCCTGCTTATCGATCCTTTTTCGTAGGTTTAAATGGCAGATAAATCGATGTATCGAAAAGCACGACACGCCACTAGTCACTGCGGAATGGATTTTGAGAGGCCTGTGAGAATGCCAGTGTTAAAGCGAATTTTCGAGATCGAATATCATTCCTCAAACGAATTGATCAGTTCTGAGTGATGCCGATGATCGATGAAAGCAGGAGCCAATCAGAGCTCTTATATTTTTTTAATGAAATTATGAAGGAAATACGAAAATACGGAACACTAAAATACAGCAGACCTGAATCGACAAAACTCAAAAACAGAAAGAAGTGACGAAACAAAAATTCTGGTGAAGGATGAAGTTTCCGGCATCGATTGTTGGCCAAAGGCAAAAGTGCACCTTAACATTTGTCGTATGAGGAAACGGGGAGCTACTCAGGGTCAAATATACATCATAGAGGTATAGGAAGTCTGAAGTTAAAACAGTCTTTGTAAATACGAAAAATGTCTCGTCATGAGGAATCTTCTCGGGGAAAGGGGTCTAAGCTTCAAGCACATTTCAGTCTCTCTCTCCCTCTCCCTCTCCCTCTCTCTGTCCACACCACTAACTGCAGTACTTTCAGTAAAGTTTAGAGAGTAGAAATAAGTGGACAACGAGTTTTTGGCTAAAAAGGGGCAGATGAGCACGGAGCACCTCCTCATGGGGGTATGGAGGGTACAGAAGATGCACCCCATCGAGGAGGGTCTGAGAAACTCAGTTACCTCCAAAGTGAGATTAAGGGGGAATTCCACAGTTCCAAAAGGAGAGTCTGGGGGGGGGGGCATCCTCGAGAAAATGTATAGAAATTGAGTCGTGTCATGAGCAATTTTGAATTCTTCTCACCAATGAATCATTTGAATACAATATTAAGGACGAAAGATTTGTCAAACATTTACTAAGCAAAATACCACAGATTTTACAAAGGGGGCCAAACAGAGTTTGGGGGCTAGGTAGGTCCACAGCCCCCTACCTCCCCCGCCCCCTTCATCCCTCCCCCCGCTTCCTCACTTCCCCCGCTCCTAGTTCCGCTCATGAGAGCAAATGAGTTATCGGTATCCATAGGAAGAAAGTCTTTCCATCCATCCAAAAGATACATCCATAGGAAAGATTTGTCAAACATTTTTTAAGCAAAACGCCACAGATTTTACGAAGGGGGCCAAACAGATTTGGGGGGCTAGGTCCACGGCCCCTACCTCCTCCACCCCCCGCTTCCTCGCTTCCTCCCGGTGCTAGTTCCGCCCATGAGAGCAAACGAATGCTCGGTATCCATTGGAAGAAAGTCATTTTGCTGGCGGTGCGGCGGCGGCGGTCCCGCCTCGAGACCCATTAATCGGGCCTGGCGGGGCAATAAAAATTCAAGTTCTTCCTCCCGGTTTCGGAGTCGGTTCCTTCCTTTCGGCTGCGGCTGCGGTCCACTCGCCGGCGCCGAAACGGGCTCAAATTTCCAAGCGGGGCCCGGGACTCGGGAGTTGTGCGTTTCGGGTCCTATTGTGAGGCCTCCGCCCGGAGACCGCACCGCATCGCGGGGCTTGATTTACGGCTCAGCCCACCAGTTTACACGAGTCGCCGGAACAGTCAAGAGATTATTTTAATTTAACGCCTCCGCCCCCCGCCCCCCTCGCGGCGCGGCAACGACTCAAGAGGACCGTCATTTGAATCACACGGAAATCTGCACTTTGTCACTGCATAATGCCCCGTGTACTTGTAAATTTCACCCGATGCCGAGCAGCTCGCGACATGCCGCACGGTGAGAATTTGTCCTCTCCCGGACGGAAGAACGTAACTGCACTTTAACGTTGCGAAATTTTCACTCGGAGACTAAACTAATACTGTATTACTGTTTTGGCATTTTTAGTAGAAAATAGGTACGGATTTTTTCTCGGATTACACGAAACAACCAGTTACATTTGAAATAGCGATTACCTCGTCATATCCCTGTAAATTCCCCAAACCGCGTATCTTGTCAACCGCGTTTCAAAAGCTCCACTTACTTTTTATTTTTTAGAAGGAGAACAAATCAACATAGTTTTGACAGAATTTTCTTCGCACAGATAAGAAAAATCAAGGATCAAAGGTAGAAGACATTATGGTATGTGAAACCGTGGAGGATAGGATGACGTCACACACCGTGATCCTCGAAAGGTCATCCCCATTAACGTTTGTTGTAAGAAATGAGGCATTTGGATGGTTTGATTTTATTATCTGTTGTTAATCTAAAAACTAAAACCACCAAAACGAGATTCCTATGATACTGGCACAACTCGTCGTTTCCCGGACGAAGAAACGTAATTCTATTGCAAAGTTGCAAAATTGACTCAAATAATTTAATTTTTTACATGAATACACTTGTGCAATTTTTGTCGAAAATATTGCCAAATTTTGCATAAGTTCAGAAGAATAATCAGAGAAATTTCCAGTTAGAAATGCCGTAAATTTTCTTGTTAATAATGGAATTTGCCATGAAAAATTTCGCAATATTGAAATGTAGATACGTTCTTTTGTGTGAGAAACGATGGATCGTTATTAGACGATCTTGATCCATATTTCAGGAATGCTATACTTATACTTATCGACTTAGATTATTGACTAATGATTATTAATTTAGATTAATGATTAAACAATCGACCGGCTGCTTCTAATTAGTGACATCCAGTGGAAGTGTAACTGAGCGGGCGATTTGGCAACAGGGACGGACTTCGCGGAAGGACGCGCATAGTAATTTCAGCGAATAAATCCTGCAACTTGGGCTCGCCGAGACAAAAAATACGGTCAGGGCATAAATGTAAATGAAACCTCGTTTATTTCGCGTACGCACTAACAAAAGAAACCCAATTCCGGATTCAACATAAATAAAAACCACGGCGTACGTGGAGAATAGGGACCTTTGCATCGTTGCCGGCATGGCATTTTATCTGTCTGATCCATCCAACACGATTCATTTTATCTGGTCCATCATTTTGTTCCAAGCAGTCCGAAGTAGGTTGTTATAAATCCCGATCGCCCCAACCTTTTCGGATATTGATCAGTGGCGTGGCGTGAATGATCTATTATCGATATTTCCCCATTTGAAGCTATGGCTAAGAATCGATTATTAAGGTGTTCGTTGCGAACACCCTGTCTATCGATCTTTTTCCATAGGTTTAGATGGCAGATCAAGCGATATGTCGCAAAACACGTCACGCCACTGATATTGATGCATGGTGCGAACGAAATTTAGGGTAGTATTCAACTGGTCGTCCCGTGAGACCTCGAATGGTTTACTCTGTGATCCAGTCAGGAATAGTAGTTCCTCACTGCAAAATACAGTCCAATTTAATATCTAATCACTGGCAGTTTTTTTGAGGATGCTTTTTTTATTTTGAAAGTACCCTTCAAAGTTCGTTGGGTGGATTTTTTAGAATAATTGTTCTAAAAACCAGCAACATATTAACAAAATCAGACATTGCATGGTTTCCTATCTGTTTTTTTAACAGAAAATCTAAAAACATCCTGCAGGCCGATTATGAACGATCGAATTCAGACGGAAATTCTGATCGATTTGGGGACGCTATCGATTTAGAAAAGCATTGCGCTTATGGGCCGGTCAAATCGATAGGACACAAATCGATGCAAAAATGCAGAAATACGGCCCTAAATCGATCAGAATCCCGAAATCGATAGAAATCCAAATCGATGGGTCCGGACCCATCGATTTGGATTTCCATCGATTTCGTTAAAAACCAAGTTTTCCATCGATTTTGATCACGCTTCACGGGATAGTTTTAAAGATGGCGAATCTCGTGGTAGTCATTGAGAACTACGAAGATGTTGTAAATGAAGAGATAGAGGAGCGAATACGAATTGAGGAGAGAAGAATATTGAGGATATTACCGTGATAAAATTTAAAATTCATAATTAAATTGCCGTGATAAAATTTAAAAATTTCTAAAATGGAGCATACAAAATATGTAAAATTGTGAATGAAGTTAAATAAGTTAAGAAATAATTTTAAAACAACATATACTTCCATCTAACGATAAATTATCTATGAGCCCCATAAGAACAGAGAAGATTTCTCCATGACAGCAGTTTGAACTTTGGCCTGCTCACTATCCAATAAAGAATTTTAAATTCTGATTTCAACTAGGTACTTACACTTAAGAATTAATTAATTTGCCACTTATTTTTTTGCAAGACTATGAAGGAAGTTTGCACAAATATTATAGGGGAAAGAAGAACCCCGAAGAGTATAATATGAGAAGGATTTTAGCTTCATTGAGGCTGGCTCTACTGAAACAATGGGCTGTTGAGTAGAAAGCAACACGGAGATTTTTCATGATTTGCTTTTAAGAGGGGAAAAATATGATGGGAAATGTTCTTGATTTCAACCGCCTCAGCTCTAACATGTAAAAATACATACCCAGCAAGACTGCGGTATCTAGGGAAATGAATCTGAGAGAATAAGAACTTTACACAAAGAAACAGGAAAAGGCGCATGAAAATTTGTAACTGAAACACCGACTTAGATATTTTAATTGGGATGAAAGTGCAGGTATACAAAGAAAAATTTGCATGCAGCATAAAACTGAATGGAAGAGTAAAGATTATTTTGACACCACTATTAAGATTTAAAATATGAGATCTCTTGAAGACAGAATTGTTAAACCTAGCAAACAGTGCTGAAATGAGATGTATCATTTGAAAATTGAGTTCACTGTGCATGGATGGTTATGGAGATGTCCAAGGTTCAAAATAAAAATTGTATGAAACGTATAAAACTACAGCTAGATAGGTACTTACAGAAAATTTTGTTGCTCTTTGCGACATTCTAGTAGATTCAAGTGATGAAAAGGGAGTTGATGAAACTTGGTGGAATTAATGGCTGTTTACAATCAAGTTATAGTCTCCGCAAATCCTTAAAATGTACGATAGAACAAGCGGAAACCATAATTCTGAGTGACACAGCTATTTAGAATTGGTGAAGTCCATGGTGACTTGTTGCTCTGGCTAGCAAGTGTTTTAAAACATTTTGAGTTGAACACATAACTGAGAACAACTGATGATAAACTGACCGCTTGCTGCTGTGAGATTGGACTAGTTGAGCTTGTTAAAAGCTGATTATCCTGGACTTTAGTAACTATCAGGACTCTCAGAGCCCCCTCATGATTGCACAGTTATTATTGCTTGATAAATCAATCCATAAAGGGGCAGCATATCAAGATAAATAAACCTCTGGTTAGGCATGCAGTCATGTAGATATTTCTCTATAAGGCTCTCCTATGGGTTCATTGTCAATCATCACTCGGGCCCATCATGGAAACTCTTAGGGACAAAGATGAAAATCAATGACGATTCATTTAATCAGTAAGGAATGGTAAAACTTTCTTCTCAAATAGTTTATGGTATTTTAATACTACATGTGTTTTTGCACTGTTGGACCAATACGCTAGTACTGGTTAGCTACGCTAACCTAATCGCAACCAATGATCCGATGAATTACAGTTGTGATGTTATGCGCAACCAGAGGATTTTGGAAGTGAAATCCTTAAATGGAGAAGTGATATTATAAAATCTTTGACACATGGTACCTGAGGATGTGAGATATAATTACTAATGAAATCACAGATGATAAATGATTTGGAAGCTACCCGAAGAAGGTTATCATAAGCGGCGATGTCTATGATGATCACTCAGTATCCGGCACGAACTAGTTTTCGAAAATTAGAGCACGCACTCGCGAGGGATTACACTACAAATTACGGATGAAATATTAATGACTAAATGTGAATAAGGACCTCGTGTATCACCATTGAATAGCTTTGATCGGTATTCAGAGAGCGAACCAACATCTCGTAGATCCGTCACACACACACCACTTTGCGGTTTGCTAACCATTTCTCCAAAGGATAGAGTGTGATCCAAATTGACTGCCTTATAATGGAAGTATTGTAATGATCTAATTAGTTCGATAATATCTTCAAAAAGTAAAATAACTGACAAGAAAACACTCATTCACCAAGAGACTAAGAGAGAATGCAGTGAGTGATAAGCAGTACATAAACAAACATTTCCGAATCAACCGTTCATCGCGCGCGCTTTCAAATATTTTGAATATTACCGCGAATATTTAATTTGACGGACTACAAATCATCATTTGTACACTTTTCATTGTAATTCTTTCTTAATTGTCTTGATTCTTTTCTTATTTATTGGATCTGTTGTCCAAAAAACGGCGCTTCGGTCGGAAATCGATCGAAAATCGATAGGCCTTAAAATCTGTCAGAAACTCCTAAAATCGATCAGAATTCGATCGTTCATAATCGGCTTGCTGACATCGAATTTTGTGGCCGAATTTTCTTCAAAATTGGGGATTTTCAAAGCATCTGGCAAGGCGAAGGTTTTTTGCTGATAATAAAATACGAGAGTAAATTAGGCAACCTAAAATATATTTCGGATCATTCTGATTAGAGCCTTCCAATTAAGGTTTTTACTAATCTAAAATTGATAGGCGCTACCGTAGACAAAGAAAACATAGGGAGTATGGGAGCGATCCTATTGGTCGAAACGGGTGATAGTTGTAGGAAATGAGGGGGAAAATGTTTCACTAACTTTAGGGCCCCGTGTAGGGAGTACCGTCAGCAAGTAGCAAGTAGTTGCAATGGGCAAAGGTGATAAGTAATAGACTTCTATTACTTATCACCTTTGCCTATTGCAACTACTTGCTTCCACCAAAAGGATAGCTCCATTTTCTCTTTGTTCTCTTTGTCCATCGTTTTGACCATTGATTTCAATAATAAGCCTGTTGATAATTCGTTGTTTGGCACGCTCCGCGAGCCTCATTTGTCAATAATAGTGGGCTGTCTCATCACATTGAAAAAACAATTCAAAAAGCGGGTAACGAGGCTAGAATTTCACGAGTTTCTTCGCCAGGGAGTTCTCCCCGCAAGAAATCGTTCACCACCCGCCCGCCGCGCCGAAAGAACCGCGGCGTGCTGCCAGAGCGAAACGCGCAACGACGCCTACAAACCCAAGGGGCTACTTCACGCATTGCGCAATGCTTGAAGTATCCCTTTAGGTTTGTAGGCGTCGGTACGCGTTCCTAGCTGGCAGCACGCCCTGCTGCAGCGCATCGTGGCAATTGTAGGCAATTTGACATCAAATTCAAAATTAGCGACTCAAAAAACATCAGTTACGAAACTTTCGTGATCTTTCAGTCACTATCCGACTTATTTCTTCCTATTCTTGAGTTTTCGACCATAGTGCGCCGCGGGCGGCGGTGCTCATGAAATTCTCTCCTGTGTTCAATCGCTGATTTCGGAAGAACTGGTGGTAGAGAGCACTAAGTCCGCTAACGTCTGCAAGGGAATTACAAACAGATTCACCATGCATCAACATTTCAATTATTTCCCGCGCCGATCTAGGAGATAACTTCCCGCCCCGACAGAAAATTTCAACCTGGTTAAAATTGAACTGGTGACCGAGCTCTCTTTGATGATTTTTGAGAGCTGTTAACTCTCCGCCGTCATTCATATCGCCTGTGTCACACTATCAAAATACTCCATCAAAATGCTGAGGTCAAGTGCTGTGATTGGTCGAAGTCGTCGAATACGCCAATCACAACACCTGACTTCGATATTTTGATGGCTAGTTTTGATAGTGTGACACAGGCATATGTTGCGCCACACGACTGCGCAAAAGTTGTTTAGTTTGCCCAATAAAGGACACATCGCAATTGGAGCAAGGAATCTTATACAACCAACCCCGACTCTTGTATAACCGGGGTTTTAGCTTTTAAGCGGGACATCAGGAACTCAAGAGTGTTTAGTTGGTATACTTACGAATGACATCAAGCTATATCGAATTATAACCATCAGGTCTAGTCACACCGTTAATCAAATCAAATAATTCAAATAGCCGCATGGGAAGTCTAGTTTTTAGAAATCTAGAAATCTCGGACCAGCACTTTGATGAATGGGCTTGCGCTGAAACAGGGATGGGGGGGGGGAGGCGTCTAGTGTCCCTCTACTAAGAAACCTACTAAACACCGTCTAGAAAATTAAAATATTTTGCGAAGTTATAAGAAGTTCGAGATTACAGCTGTATGGTCGTTTGTGTTCCACGTTTTGATAAGTCGCTCAAAGTGGACCTCATCGTCCTCTAACAACGGCAAGTAAAGAAAAACGATGGCGACTACTGGTGACACAACACCGTCAGACTCTTCCTTAAAAGAATTCTATCAAATGATTATGAAATATCCTAATTACATGTTTGAACATTAGATAAAAACATATTTTAGGATTATTTTTGTCTCACAATGACGCGCTGCTCTAAGAAAGCTGTTAATTTTATTATTCCAGATACTGCAGAGTATAAATCTGGCTTCGTTTTCTGTGACGGTGTTAAAATAAACTTATGAGGGTTGAGCTAACTCAAGTTTTCAAAATATTCCGAAGGAGGACTCTTGGCCTTCTCTAGGAGCTCAAAAAGTTCTTTGGCATTGAGAAGTCTCTCTAGATCTCTCTGCCGAGGTGACTTGCCATGTCCTCCGCATACATAACCCCTGATAAGGAGACCTTTTGCCCTCCTCTCTCCTAGAAGTCGTTAATTTTGCCTATATGTGATGGAACTGTTCTCTTGTAACGCGAGAACCTAGTACCTATTTTCTTTAAAAAAAAAGTCCAACGCATCGCGTTCAAAACGTCGACCAATCACGATTAGAGGTAGCTGGCTGATACTTGAATTGGGAAGCAAAGGTGTGAAACAATAAATTGCCGTATTTCAGCGCAGTGCAAAGCCGCTAAAATATTTCGGCAGTCTCCAAAGCAGATGGAAATCTATTCGCATGGCGATGAGCATAGCCGGGGGGCTTTGGCCTTCTCACCTGGATGCAAACTCCCTTTTTCTCCATTCGGGGTTGCTGTCGCCGCGAACAATACAAGGGTGAATATTTTTCCCAACTCCTCGTTCCCGAGCTGACAACAGAGTGCGGCGACTCCTCTCAAAGCCATTGTTTTCGACTGCACTCTGTGTACGAAGTTCGTATTGTGGCACGGTGATGAGCTCTCCGGTATTGTTGCCACGCCGCTGATTAAATCGCATTTCAAAGAGGGGAAACGGGTTTGTTTTTCGGTGAAACCCGGCATCGGTGGTGGAGCTTAGTTATGAGTCGGCCGCGAAACGTTGACACCGAGTACCTCCAGCAGGCGACGAACAAAGCACCGGAAATTTGTTTTTCAAATTCGGTCCTTATGTCCTCGGGAAGTATGCTTCAATGTTTTGGCGCTTGAAATGATCCCCAAATCCCCCGTTCCCCGGGGAGTTGGAAGTGTCCAAGGCTTCGTCTCATTGTCCTCGGGTGCGCCGAGAGGGATAGAGGTGGGACCNGGGGGGGGGGGGGGGGAGGTTAAAACGCAAGGCGCTGCGGTGTCGAGTGTTTACGGCTGACGGCGGTTTCTTTCCGCGGTTTCGTTGGCTGAAGTTCCGGGCTTTTAAACTGCGAGTTCGGACGCGGCACAAATCATAAGTCAGATAACTTGTAGTCACGTCCCTGCTCTAAGTTTACAACGAGCCGGTAGTCACAAAGAGGGCATGATCTATGGAGTGTGCAAATGTACGTACTAAGTACAAAAAGAGGATAACCAGCTTGAACCCAATCGTCTCGCTGCTGAGCGAATTACTTTGACCGAAAATTCTGTTCAGATCGTGCATATTAATTGATAATATTGATGTACAATCGAACGATTTATGATTGAGTGGAATCGTTGTTCTTGTATTTTTTCAACGCTAAAACACAAATAGGTCAGTAGCGCCGGTCACAAAATCGTGTTTTGATGCTTCATTCTTGTAGCTGAGCCAAAAACAATAAGATCTGTCCGAACTGCACCTTTCTACAATCAATATTAACCGAGATATCGCCCTTTGAAAATTTAGGTTTTTGACGTCATCCATCGCGGTAGTGACACACTTGCTTTCTTCCACCTTGCATTCACCAGTCGGTGTGACGCACATTTGCACTGGTTACTCAACGTAACTCGGATGTAAGGAAGGTGGAAGAAACCAAGGGTATCACTACCGCGGTGGATGACGTTAAAAACTCGATTTTTCAAATGGCGATATCTCAGTTAATATTGAACGTAGAAAGTTGCGGTTTGGACGGATCTTATTATTTTCAACTTGTCTTTGAGAATCAAGTATCAAAACACGATTCTGTGACCAGCGCAATTGCCAGCCATTGCCAGAGCAATTTTTGGTGCGTATTCGAAAAAGATCGAATCCGTTCAAGTCTTATAAAGAATGAGAAAAAAGTAAACACTGTAAATGTAGTAGACAATCACGGAGGGGTATACCCTATAGACGCTCGCTTCTTTGAGAGCAAGACGACGATGAAATTATGAAAAGCACCCTTGTGTAGAAAAAAATACGAGGTAAAAATTCAGCGGTGAATTCACTGAAACGCACAAAGTAGCAGGGAAATTGAGAGGGTCCGGAGCACCTAGTGTCAGCCAATATTTGAGGTTGCCGCAACCAACATTCATTAATGAGCTATCGCATCAAGTGCGTGTGTTGTAACATCGATGAAAACCCCGCAGGCGGGAACAACAAATTTCCGCTTCGAAGTTCGCTCAATGACGCTTAGAGATTCGCTGCCAGATGTACAGCAGGCACTTTCAGACGTCGATCGCTACGCTGCGTACGAGAAGAAAATCGCTGTTTTCCTGGCACGTTGTGGCAGGTTAAATCGTGGACCAACGCTGTCATGTTATCGAACAGAGTCGTAATAACTTTAAAAAATTAACTTTTGAAAAAATATATTAAAAGCTGTTTGAGCGGACAATGGGCTACTAGATAAGGTCGACCAGAAAAATTTCCACTAAGAAAATGTCACGCGCTTTCTCTTCTAAATCTTGTGTAGAAAACAAAACACAACGGTAAGTTTAGGGATCAACTCCTTAACGAGCTATTGATGAACATTTTTACGCAAATCAAATACAAATGACGTCGTTTCTAATTTCGTCATTTAATTAATGTCAATTGTAAACTTACTTATCTTGTTCAGAAGTTTGATTTCTATATTACCCGTTGTGTTATTCGTGTCTCTCGTTTATTTCTATAGAGATTATACGATATGAAGTGCTTTAATGTAAACCTAAAGCATAGGCCCATTATACCAGACTAAGCCGACTTTGGACTTGTAAGGGTCAATGTTACTAAAATTTTTCCATAATTTTTCATTTCTGTAGCCATTTGTAGATTTTGGTGGGAGGATGTAGTTTCTTCCATCCTGCAGCACACAAAAGCTTGGAAAATGTCAGGACTTACGAACCAACCATCTCCATAAGAGCATCAATTTGTGTTTAAAAAAATACGATATCTAACGCTCGACTTCTAGATTAGACAGCCTTGTATGGTTGAAAGTCTATCAACTTCCACACTATCTACAGCGCAAGAGAATATCGTAAAAGCAATCAACAATCAAAGCTAATACAAGTATAGAGATAATTTACAGTTTTGTAATGAGTTTTGACTATGGGAATTGATAATAAAAGCAAAAAATCGATTCAATGTTCAACTTTCAGAGGTAAAACCACCGTGATGGAAACATGTCAAAAATATTTCACTATCTCGAAAGACAGAACATAATTCGCATAATGAGCCAAGGATGCAGAGTAGTTGGGTTCAAACCTAAGAATGCAACTATTCGTGTTCGAGGGTTGGCCTCGTTGCATAAGCAATGCATTGAAGGCGCCTCGGCTTTTCGCATGCTCGTTTTAACCACGTTGTTGGCGCGATGCATGATCGTAGCGATGTGCACACTCAGTCCTAAGCTGACACAAATTTAAGCAATGTCGACGAGTTAAGGCCTAGATAGACAAGGCGATTAATCGCCGCGAGTGAAAGACGAAGCCAATGGAGAGCCTTCATTTCGATATATCGACGTCAATGGATCGAAATCAATGCTCTCCATTGGCTTCCACCATTCACTCGCAGCGATTAATCGCCGTGCGTATCTAGGCCTTTAGGCGAAATGCTTTCGCCAGGCACTCAATATTTTCCAACATTGAAGTGTAGTTACGTTTTTGTGTTTGAGAAATGACGTCTCCAGCTTGAAACTCGGCAGATCGAAACTTCTTCCTTCATTTATCAAAACTGAATGCATTCCACTGAAAAATTCGATCAACTCAGGTTGGGTTTGAGATTGTTTGAAGAATTTTTCGCCAAAACGTTTCTTGAACAATTTTCGACACATATTCGAACTAACGTTTCGACTTTTTCACTTAAAGTGAAAGAGTTCATTTGGCTTAAAATGCGGGTCTGGGTGCAAAAATTGACTTAAATTATACTGACGTTTCTTCTTCATTTTGATTTGTTGCAGGACTCTAAAATGTCAAAAGCTGATTTACTGATCAACAAAGTAACCGGCATGAAACCCGTCTTCGGCCGACGTTACAAGGAGACAAAAGAGTAGGTTTATGTATTTTGTTTGTCGTCTGTGTATAATGTGTATCCACGCATGGATGCAGTTGTGAGGTTCAACAGTCTTATGCATTTCCTGTTTTGTTTTTTTTTTTTATTGTGTAATACGTGCCGTGAATAACCTTTTGAGATTTTTAACATTCCCGATTTTAACGCCGATTCGGACAAAGAAGAAAAATCGCTGAAATTACAAAAAATGACGATCAATAGCTTTGCATGCAAAAAATACGTCATGATAGGAAGTCTGCAACGCCGTAAACCGAAATACGCATTTTTCCAGTTCCACCATCGATATATCAGAATGCTTAAATTGGTATACCTCGTCTAGTGGTCCACCGGCAATGAATAGAAAGTTGGGATCTTCAATGCGCTTATCGAGATTCCCCTTTACGCGGTCCGAGAGTATCGGGAAATTTGGGGAGGGGGGTGGACGGGGATCGGAGCGGCTTAAAGCGATGCTCGGAATGGAAACGTCACGCATGCTGCGACCACGACCCTAAACTTCAGTGAGCGCTGCGGTCACTTCCAGCCCCGAATGTCGAGCTACAAAGTGTTGCTCCAAGGTAATTTTGATCCCCTTTAATATCGCGGAAGTCAATTTAAATGGGCATCGACGTAAAAAGCGCGGCCATAATTTTTACGGACAGGTGCGCCGATCGTTCTGTCCTTTGAACCGACCGTATTGAATTACGACGGATTTTTCAACGATCCCTCGTTGCCAAATCGGTGGGGTCTGTTGCACACGACGTCGCCCTTTCAACGTCAGGACGTATCCCTAGTTTCACGTAAGCTCCGAAAAGCGTGTAGTTATACGGAGAGAAGGGTTACCATAGCCAGGAAATACCGGGAAATGTCAGGAAATTTTAAATAGTCAGAGAAAACCTGGAAATGTCAATGAAAATGGCGAAAGTGTCAGAGAAAAACAGATAAGCCACCCTTATTTGCTCTCTTAAATGGGCTCAACGTTTCGAACAACAAATTTTGCCTAAAAACGTCTTTTCAGCATCTGGCATATCTTCAAGTGTCAACGGGCTGATCGTTGAAATTGCTATACAAAGCTATAGGCGAAGGAGACATAGGGAGTACGGAAAGATCCTATTTTTTGAAGTGGTTGGTTCCTATAAATTGGGGGGGTAAATGATGGACTATTTATGGGGTCTCTCGTGGGATGCCGTTAGTTTGTTTTTCTATTACCAACCCTCTTCGTCCATTGCAACCATCCGCTTCCATTTCATCCCTCGTCTTCATTGTCTGTCGCTTTGTCTATCAATTTCAATAATCGTCCGCAGGATTGCCTACGTCTCTCGTTGGGTAAATCAGAGTGCCGGTGACCAAGTAAACCTGCCTGCGGACGGAGTAAACTTGACTATAATACTAGCGTATTTTTTTTGGAAAATACATGAAAAACCGGAGTATGAGCCACGCAAATGGTGCGATAAGAAGTGGATTTTTCACATCTCTGATTCGCTCAACGTGATTTTCTGGCTTTAACCATGGGAATGGTCTTCAGTTGTCTATATCTCCTATGCACCACAGACTCGTCAAATTAAAATAAAATACATTGATTAAAGTACGGAAATTATTATTTTTCTAGTTTTACTAAGCTCTTCCAAATTTTTCTTGTGCAGTTTTGTTGTGAGGCAAAATGTTTCTACGGATCTGGGTATTTCTTTGGAAATTTTAAAACCATCTCGTGCGACACACACACACACCCTCCCCCTCACACACAAAAAAAAAAAACTTTTGGAAATGAAACGGACGACAGCTATCGGGTGCTGAAATAACAGTTCTATCATATCTCTTTAGTTTGTGCGAAAATTTACCGTACGAGATAGCGTGCTTGATGATTATAGTTCCAATTTGGCAAATACGGTTTGAAGCGTCGCCGTAAGCCGCAACGCACGCTCTCTGATCGGATCGAAATAAAGTGGCTCATGATCCGAAGCTCGCCGCGGCCGGGACAAGTTTAAAAGATGCCCCGTGGAGTTCCATCGCGTCCTTTTCTCTTCAAATCCGATTGGGAGGGTTTGACCCGGATGCAAAATTGGACCTCACGTCCCCTCGTCCTGGACAAGCCACGAGCGACCGGAACAGTAAATGGGGTGATCCGGCTGCAATTTAATTCTCATTGATGTGGTTTAACGAACCAAGCAAAGAAGAGGAAAAAACTACGCTTTTTGTTGTTAAGAAAAAAACGAAAACGTGAACCAACATGAGTGTCAAAAAATGCAACTGCTTATTATCAGAACACAGTCAGCGTAAGCTCGATAGTCTCTCAAAATTGACCCTCGTCACAGTTCTCAGAAACAGTATCACTGTATCATGCTACAATTTTGAAAATAGTACTCAAACACGATTCATAATCGAGTGGATTCTAACCTAAGAAGAAAAAAAAGGGTTTTTTGCAATCGTGATCAACTCATTCCCGACTTCCTTTCCTGTGTTCGACCCTATCTTATTCCGTTTACTCCCTGACGTACCCCTGATTCCCCGGTCCATCCCAGTTCACAATCTGTACAATCGGTCAAAATGTAATTATTCTGGTTTGTGACACTAGAAGTGCAGAGGCCTAAACTGCAGAGCCAATCAAAATCGGATTCCTCCTTCCTGTCTTATGTCTCAGTGTACAGGGTGTCCTGCAACATTGGCACCAGGCATTAGCCCTGTACCCTTGGAACGAATTGAGACACAGACTTGCAATTTTGTGAAAGCTTCCAGGCCAAAGTAAAGAACTTTCGGGAGCCCCTAAAATTTCATAGGGATCGCTCTGGAAAGGAACAAGAACTCCAGGAGTTACAGGAGTCTTGCGGGATTGTCGGATCAACCTGTAAAGGGACTTCTCTGAAGCCTCCGTAAAAAATCAGTCCGTATCCCCCAATCTAAGTACTTTAGTCGGATTTGCTGGCACACACTGGACCGTGTCAATAGGAAAAGTCGGACTGAATCTGGAAATTTTGAAAGTTTAAATTTTCGAAAATATGAAGCAAGAAAGTTCAAGAGTGGTTCTATTTGGTTTTTCGTGAAATTCCCCCTCAGAAACACACCTTAAAAATGAATTTGTGACCATCTAAACACCAAAATTTGAAATTTTATCCAAAAAATTCATGTGCGACCTCTATTATGGCTTATTCCTCTGTGCGGCGGTGAATCTAATGTTTCGCCGCTGGTGGCGGCTAGAGTACCTGTATACGGAAGAGTATTGCCATATCAATTTTTTTACTACAGAAAAAGTGTGCCGCACTCTGATTGGTCGGCTATCATGGAGCCCCAAAGGTGCCAAATGTAAACGAACAGGATGGTGACTAAGCTCTATGAAGTTCTAGACGTGATTTATTTGGATGTGATAGAAATTTTTATATGATCAACTTCTGAATTGAGTTCGGATCTACTTTTAATGGATATTTTTGCTGATTAACCCTTGAGTTTGATGATCATTCATGTCTAAGCCGATAATCCATATTCCTCTGGGTCGGGTTTGTTTACATCGGGCGAACTTTGGAGCTTTATGATAGCCTAAACCTGACGAACCAATCAGGGAGCGGCACAGAGATGGCAATACTCTCCCGTATATAGAACCACTCTAGTGGCGGCTGGATGGCGCCCGGTGATCGATAATAATAGGAGAATGGCGATTTGCGCGTGGCTGCTAGACGAGCTGCGAGATTAGCGACCGATTAACTGCTCATGAAAATGCAAATATTAAAACAGACCGCGGCGACCACCTCGAGCTTCACGTCAGCCCGAATCCTCGACAAATACCCCGAGCTCCGCGCGCGACCAAATTGAAAATATCCGGGTCAACAACGGATTGGGAACGTCGCCCGCTCCCTCTTCTCTGACTGGCTCTTGCCAATATTTCTCTCCTCTCTGATTGGCTCTCTAGTGTAGGCAGTCACATAATGGGAAGTTTTCCTTCAATCAGTTGCGCCTGTCAGCACACAGGAAAAAAAACACGTTGGATCGAGAGTCCAGACTCTTAAAAACATCGACGAGAAAAAGTACTCTTGATTCAATCAGAATCTGGCTTAAATCAAGAACCAAGCCTCTTAATTTAAGCGGATTTCGTTTTGATTTAAGTAAAAATCCGATTGAATCAAGAGTATTTTTCTTGTCAATATTTTCAAGAGTCTAGACTCTAGATCCAATGTGTTTTTTTCCCCCAGTGAGGTGCCAACATATCCAAAAGGTTTGGGTGATTTAATCAAAGGTCTTTAATCTAGAGTTTGTGCTCTTTTGTGTTCTACATTCAGCACTTACACAAAATTTTGGATACTTTTTCAGTAAAAATTGTAAAACGGAAAAACTGTGTTACTGTGATTGATGAGCTATATGATTTTTTTTTAAATTTCCCACATCTTAGAAGTGTCTTTTGATCAAAATCCAAAGGATAGTTTTATGAATTTTCCGCCGATTCGAGTGCAGAGTCGATATCGGTATCGAATGCGATATATTCCCTCTAAAAAAAACCACGCCTTCATTATGCTGAATTCGTTTGTCAAAATTGGTAAGTGAATTCTTCAGTCTTTCGACAACAAAATTGAGGTCTCAAAATTCGAGAAAAATGACAAGAAGCTGTAAAAATGGAACTAATCGATGCGATAAATCGCATGTCGTTCGGACACAAACTATAGCGTCCCTCGAATCATCTTAAGAAATCCTGCATTTTATGCTTGGAGTTTGAGAAGGGAGTACAATGTAAACGCCCAGTAATGTGGCTAAAATGAATTTCTCCTTGAATCCTGTGATTTTTCTCTCGTCGGATGAGGGATGAAGCGGAGCAAATCTGAGGCTGGGAGCAACTGGTGCGGGCAGCGGGCAACGTAAAATACGGAGCGAGGAATAAATTCAGCCGAGAGCTAAAGAACGCAACGTAACCGTACTTAATCATCCCATCTCCTTTATTATGAATTCTTCGCATCTGATTTTTTATGCTCACGAGTTCCTTGCATCGCCTCGGCCGGGCCTCCAGCTACCAACTTATTCACACCCACACTTCCCGTAATGCAGGTCCCGTTTCTCGAGCCAGCCTGCAGTGCTCACCGACGAGGGACTTGCATGAAATGTATTAAGGTGGCTCCGCAAACCTTCACCTCAGCCGCTTGCGATTATTCGATTCTTTCGAGTATCATCTTATTTCTATATTATAGAAACATTGAATCGTGTCATGCGAAAACCGCTGAGTCTGTTTTTCCAGTCTTAAGTTTTTTGGGTTGATAATACTTTTCAGAGTTAAATTCAACCATAAAAATGGTGTTATAATACTTGATTTAGGGTTATCCTCATCCCAAAACAAGTATTGGCACCTTTTTCATGATTGTATCAACTCTTGAAAAGTATTATAGACATAACTCAACTGATTGCTGAAAAAATGGACATTAGCGGTTCTCTTACGAGACGATTCAATTATAATAATTACATCTCAGATTTACAACACTTAGCAAAATTTCATGAGACATGATTCCATGAAAATGTATTCGAATTTCGGAACCTCGGTTTTAGTCTGTATTATTTGAAATTGACATTATTTATATGCTCGCGCGGACCGTGTTTTTAGAGTCGTTCCGATAATTCCATAATTTTTTTCCATGATAATTTTATCTTTAACGCCTAATTCAATAACAAGTTATCTTAGTCTTAGGAATGTTCGATAAAAACACTCTAAAATAAAAAAAAGTGTCAATTAGTTGATCAATGATCGAATCTTTCGTATCATTATTCAATCTTATCATTAGTACATCCCCCCCGCCTCATTTGTACTATGCACCTCAAAATGAAATCTCTCGCTCTCACAGTAACTATTACCTTTGTGGATTAGGTTCGTTCTTTGCAGCCGATTTCAATGGTATTCAAGTAAATTTTTGCAAAATTGGAAATAATTTTAGTCCATTTTAGCTTTTAATTCTCCCTATATAATTAGTCTCAGGGCTCATGACTCAATATATATAGTTCTGTTTGGTAGGAATACGTCCAAATAATTTACACGAAACTAGGATAGAGGAGATGAAGAGCAAGCACTACCGGAAAGGGTTACAGGAAGGGGAAATTGGTAAAAAAAAAAAAAAAAAAAAAAAAAAAAAAAAAAAAAAAAGTGTGGCCAGGGTAATTCGTACCAGATTCGTTCATGTAGAATTCATCTCGACAAAGAAGCTTGGGAGACCGAGCTTGCAAGGTAAATAGGGTGTTTAGCGGGGGAAAATGAATTAATACGAGGGCGGAAAAATAATTTAAACTAAATGCCCAGGTCGGTAATTAAGATCGGACAAAAGGATTGTGCCCAGTGGTATCGAAACAACCATATCCACCGAATAAAGAGGGGCAAGTAGGATCAGAGAGATTTTATCTACATGAAATTCCAGCCCAAGTTTTTCCTCTTGGTCATTTTATTCCATTCAAATGTATACGTTCGCACTTATGTAATGGGAAATTATTTGTGCTTCATCCAAATTTGAAATGAACATACACGAATAGCGTACACTTTTTGACCACGAAGTCTGGAACCTTCCCCTCCCCTCTACATGACTAGAACATTTTTCTATAAACAACGTTATTTTTGTATTTTCAGGAATGTTTTACTTTTTGACCGTTGGCATCTCCTCGTGAATTTTTTTTTGGCTTCGTCACTGTTGAAGGGTCGAACAGAGCGTTTCGCAATCTTTTAAGGTCGGCGCATACCCCAGTTTTTCCGTTTGGTGATTTTTCGAAATTTTCCCCAAGTAACAGCTACTGCTTCTCTGACTGAAACATCTTGTGTCTAACTTGTCACTAAATGCGCCGTGATGCATAGGTATAAAGTCCATTTGGTTCCTAAAAAATCTTCAATGGCCCCTAAAAATCGAGCGAGATGCGCCACATGGCTCCTGAAACTCCAAGGTGAGTTTCGAACACTGCGCATACCTGAGAGTGTTTGGGTGCGTCTCGTGAGGTAGAAAGGATATTAAAATATCTTATATTCAGCGTTACTTTTTTTTTAATGAACGACCCTTTATTGCGGAACTTAGCATACTTTCTTCCGCGCTCTTTCCTCCTTTGACGATGCGCCAAAGCTCGGGTCAGAAATCCACGGTACCGAACGGGCGGCAACGCAACGTGCCGATTGTGAGACGAATAAATAGAGAACCAGGAAACCGGTCGAGATTATCTTTTCGACAAGCGACGAATCGACGTTCGCAATGATTAAATTAATTCACCGCCCTTTCAGCCCCGATCCCGGAGCTCCCCCCGCCCCCGCCGCTCCCCCCTCGGCCCCTCGGTGCTACCCTTATAGCCAGCTCAAACAAATTTGAGCTGGCGTCCGTCCAAGGATCCATTCACTAAATCATTCTTATCCCCACCAGGACCAGATTCAATTTACCCCTCCCCCCGCCCCCCGTTCCACGATTGCAACTGCAACCGCGCTCCCGGCCGCGACGGATGTTCCTACTCAGTTTCCTTCGAAATGAGCAGCAATCAGACTTCGGCTCCCGTGCGGATCCTCAAAGGTCTATCCTTTTCCTATTCTCAAAAGCCGGGCGTACTTAGTCCGCGGTTTCCGCTCTTCCAGCCACTAATGAAGTTTTTTAACGCCTGCTCTCCCTAGTGACATGCACTTCGCAGCGTATGACAGAAGTCCTGCAACGTCGCGAAAGGAGATACGTGGTTTGGAACTTTCATCGATAATCTCTGCCTGTACAGGCTCTTTAAGGATTCAACGAATATGTCGCAGGCAATCAGTCAAATCAGGCATTTTATCAAATGCCTTGGCAGATAGTCAAATTTTGACTATTGACTATTGGATTTGTTTAAATTAACGACGAAAAGCTCACGAGTTTTCAATAATTTAGAAAAAATGGGTGGGGGGAATCCTTGGAATCTCTTTGTTTCTTCCTATGCAAACGCTTTTCATGAATTTAATTATTGAAATTTTAAAAAAAAAAACTGTGTTTTATGCGACATGCTGTAAATTTCAACATAAATATTTGTTCAGGAGCCAAAAACTGTTTAAAATACTATTCTAAGCCGGGGGGTCTATAAGTCTAATAGATTATTATACAGGGGGGTTGTCTTAACTCTCAGTATAAAGGGACGCTAACAGTGCTTTGCATCTGATTTTTAACGAGGTTCCTTTTTTTTCTTAAAAGAAATGAGGGAGTGCCAACTTCCTGATGGGTTATGAGAGGACCGGGTACTGTGGCGGTTAGGCGTCGCAGAGCGCCAGAGAGTGCTGTGAAAGCGGCTCTTGTGTACTTATGTACGTATGTATTTTTTCAACCCAAATATTTGGTCTACATACCCCCAAGAAAACCTAACCAGAAAATATTGACCACTCGTTTAGGTTACTCTGCGTGTTCTACTTCCCTTTTTTGCACACCATGTCAGCTACTATTCCTTACAACGCAGGGTCGACAACGCAGCACGATTGATCCACGATGTCCTGAAGAAGATAGGACGGAATCGTAAGTTGGGATAAATGACAGGTCCATTCAGATTCCCTGCCGGGAGGTGTAACAGCGCCCGAATCGAAATGACCTTGATCGATATAAAGCACAGCCGAGATAAGGATTTACCGACGAGGGTCGTTCGATAACAGTGGCGAAGCGTGAATGATGGATTATCGATGTGTTTTCATTTGCATCTGTGGCAGAGAATCGATTATTAAGAAACACCCTGTAAATCGATACTTCTCCACAGGTTTAAATGTCAGATCGATCGATACACCGCAAAGCCCGCCGCGTCACCGTTCGATAAGGATTCGACAATCGGAACGCCTCGCCGAGTCAGCAGATGGATATCGGCGATGCTCGATCGCACACAGCTGCTCGCTCCCAAACTGCCGAACGCGGAAAAATACGCGATGATGATCCCTTCAGACCCGGGGCCGCGCGATCAAAGATTATGCAGATTGATGCAAAGCGATGGAGGCGAGCTGTTTTAGGAGGGTCCGAGCGAGTCCGGATTGATAGCATCGCCGGCGGCTCCGGGCTCGGCCATTCCGCGCCACGCTCCCGCCGCCGTTTTGAATCTTAAGTCTCCGACACACGTGAGTGCCTATCATTTATTAGGATCGGGCTCCATAAAGAAGTGAGCCGTTTTGCCTGTGCGCGCCCCATTTATATTCGGTGCCGGGGTGGAGGCAAAGACACAATATTTCAGAGACACCGTTTCCGAAACGATGAGCTATACCTCTGGAATGGCTGACGGGTAGGGAATATATGCGTAACGCACAGAGAAACAGAGACCCTTCGTCGGTGTCTTTGAAATGGTGGAAGCTTTTACTTTCGGGACTCCAACATTAAACTGTTGCCCTACCTACTAGGTGGATGCACTGAAAAAAAATATCGGTCTATTTACTTAGAAAAGGGTAAAATTACCAAGAATTCAGGGTTCTATTGGATCCCAGTTTTTTCTTGGTAAAATCACCATTTATAGAATTGGTAATTTTACCGAGAAATCTCGGTAAAATTATTGAACTTTCGCGGTAATTTTACTTTACCAAAAACGCTAATATTCTTTATCGACTGTGGTAGAATTACCGAGTTAAAATGACTAAGTTACCGGGAATTGATTACCATGGAATTTACTGGAATTCAAACCAAGGACCTTTTGACCAATAGAATCAGACGCGCCGATCACTAGACGAGCAACCTCACTTTTCGTTCCCGCTGGATTAAGCACTTTGAGAAGGAAAGAGGCGTTGAAAAGTTGCCACGAGCGCACCGGTAATCGACCGATGACCATTGACTATTCGGATGCTATCTCGTAGATTAGCGCGGGAATTTCGAAAAAAAACAGTAGGATTGTAATTTTTAAAGTCGGAAATTAAAAAAATTTAAGTTGAGTGAAACATTAATTTTTTTTTTTGTTGAAAAACATTAGTTGAACAGAATGCCACTAATTTATTAAAGAGCTGATGACCTAACCTAACCTAACCTAACCTAACTTAACCTAACCTAACCGCTAAGTCAGTAAAAGTCGCTGAGCTAACTATTTTCAATATTAAATTAATTGTTGTAAAAATGAGTTTTGACCTAACCGCTAAGTCAGTAAAAGTCGCTGATTGAGCTAACTATTTTCAATATTAAATTAATTGTTGTAAAAATGAGTTTTGTGACTTATTTGGACGAAGAATCATGATTGGGGGATTTTACAGATTGGAAAAAAGAAAAAAAAAATTTCCGGTGTTGGGAACCGAACTCGGCATCGTCACAATGGCAGGAGAGTGCTCTACCCATGGAGCCATATGAGCGGTTGAATCGGAGCCGGAAATAAGTAGTATATAAGGGTAGCGTTATTGTTGTTGAAAAGAAGATGCATCGTTGACCGGTGACCGACGCGGATGGTTGCTGGGGATTCTGCAACTTTTCATGCCTCTTTCCTTCTCAAGAGTAAACATCTTCCCGATGCGTTCTGCCAGTGATAGCATAAGTGAAATTGTTTCCGATGTGTGCAAGTGAGCCACACAGAAGTTCTTTTTTGAAATTTGATTGTAAAAGCGCTCCGGAGAAACGATTATCCCAAGAGATAGAAATCCCAAAACCAACGAATAAGCAACAACACCAGTGACGTGGCGTGAATTGCGATGTATCGATTGTTATCCCATTTAAACTTATAGTAAAGAATCGATAATTAAGTTGTTCGCTACGAACACCCTGTTTATCGATCCTTTTCCATAGGTTTAAATAGCATAAAATCAATATATCGCAAAGCACGCCACACCACTGAACAACACGTGCTCGAGTGCATGATTAATATTGCATCAAGACCCTTTCACCTCACCTCACGCAGTAACGAAACGAAGGATATTCAGCGACATCTAAACCATGAGATAATAGCAACCTTTTGTCGAAATTAGTGTGTTGTATCAAAGTCATCGATACTATGATTTTTTGGGTTTTCTCGTTCCATTCTACATCATGAGCACGAGTAAGGCTCGAACGGCGAGTAGCCTGCTACGTAAAATGACGGAACCAGAACTCAGCGTTCCGTGATGGGTAGCGGCAGGGCCGGCTGAGGTGGGCCGTAATGACCCCATGAAAATAAGGCTCATAAATTCAGTTGATAAAATAAGATTCGAAAAAATGGCAGATCGGAGGGACTGTAGAGGGACGGCTTGCACGCATAGATTGGCGCCGGTGGCGTTGAAGGATCACCGGCCCGATACGCTAACGCTTCGTTGCCATGTCGCGTCGTAAAAAAAGTATTATTTTGTCCACGATGGATATTAAACAAGGTTTTAAGAAGTGATTGGTACTCAAAAATTCCCCAATCAATGAAGAGCTTGTAGATATTGCGTGCTGAAGGTGACAACTTTTAGAGGAAACCCATACGGAGAAATAAAATTGGTGCCTCTGATACATTAAAGTTTTCAGTCAACCTAAACACCACTTCAGATAACAAAAGTTTTTGCTATCCAAACCAATACTCGTATTTTTAAAGGAACAATTCGGTCATCTGAACTGAACATTTTGGTTACCTGGATCGAGAAATGTAGTATTCGTAGCAGGAACCGAAGTTAGGTGCTTCAGATAAAGTTTTATTTTCACAGTTTAGATTGAATTTGCCTATCATTGACCTCTATTTACTAGAATTTTTGGCGTTCTGGAAAACTTGGAAAGTCAGGAAATTTCCTGCATATAGCATTTAACAGAATTCTGTATAATTGAAGGGAAATGGTGTATTTCCTTCGGAAAATACACTAAAAATCTGAGTGGAAGTTTAATTCGAAGTCCAGGGAAAGTCTAGGAATTCGAAAATTTTGGAGTTAGGAAAAAGCAAAGAAAGTCAGGGAATCAGAAAATGGAGAAATTACAGAAACCCTGCTCCACCCTCGAAAAAGGAAGAACAAATAAGTACCTTATGCACTGGTACTTACATACATAAAGTCGCTTTTATAGCGCCGCCTCGCGCTCTGCGACGCCCAATCGCCATTGCCCCCTATCCTCCCAGAGATCATCAGGCAATTGGCACCTTCTGATCACCTTCCTTCAATGCACTGGTACTTCATTCCTAAAAATTAGTTTTAGTTCAAGTTCGATGAGACTTTTTTAACCATCATTAGGTTATCTAATCCATTCCTCCCATAAATACACAATTGAACGCATAGAGTTTATGATTAGATCCGAATTTTAGAAGAACTTAAAGTAACAAGTCGATGAAGCAAAAAGAACATTGAGGTGGAGGAAAACTGGCAGAATTATATCCATCACAGCTTTGAGGGGTTAATATTATTCAATTGTTCACCAAGAGTACCCAAAAATTAACCTTTCAAGTGTGTGGAAAGGATAGAATCTCGAATTTGAAAAAAGTTAGTTTCCCTCGGTTTCAGTCTCAGAATTGAAATCAATGCATTTCAAACGCTTACATTAATAATATAAATTATGGCTCGAAATTTGAATCAATTTTTTCAACAATTTAAAGCCATTTGCACCGAAAACTAAAAATCGATATTCTTAAACCTGAATTGACTCATTGGCTGTGACAAATCAAGTTTCCTTCCCGAGGTCCTTCTGTCTGACATGATCACGAATAAATACACACCCTGTATCACCATAAAAACGACACGATTATGACGCTGTAAATGAACATTTACCATTTCATGTTAATGCGCTCGTCTCGTTAAAATTAACTTCCGTCCAAAGTCTGCAAAGTCTTCAGTTAGTGATACATCAGCAATTTTACGAGTTGTCTCGGTGGGATCTACATTAGACGAGCGTTTCATTCGCTTCGAAAATAGTTTTGTTTATTTCCTCGAGACGACGACGACGTCCTTTATCTGTGACGTCATCCCCCCCCTCATCTTGCCCGCAATTGTTGCAGTTTAGTTCGCCGTCCCCGGAATAAAAAAGAAGAAAAAAAAAACGACGTAAAAAAACTATGTGATCTATTGAATGTTATTCTATACTTAAGATAAAGGAATACGTGCTCGTAAAAGTTTAAATTATTTTAATAAATTACGGAGCTCGAGGCAGAGGCTGGAGGGAAAGACGGGACGAAAAGTTTTTTCGTTTGCGAGCACCGCACTCATATTTTATCATTTTCCGAAACATCAAATGTGTGATGCTGATAAAAAGTTCGCAATCTTCGGCTGGCACGGTTGTCTGGTTTCTCCAGGAGAAT